>NQII01005793.1:44397-146711 GCA_002778355.1 Clitarchus hookeri
CCCCCCCTATTTGTACGAATGATGCGCGTCGTGGTACTACGCACCTCCTCACTCAGGCCATGTGTCCACAGTCAGTGTCGTCACAAAATTTTGTCGTTACGGCGTGCTCAGTGGTGTTAAATGTAAGTGTTCACTGGCGACGTAAGACAAAAGTGTCGTTCAACTGTTGAAAGAAGTTATGCAGGGCTACAGCATTACGACGACTTGCTTGTCTTGCGACTAAGATTCGCACAGTGATACTCTATGTCGCCGTGACCACCGGCAACGACTTGTCGCTCGCTGGACGTCAGTACAGTCGTGAAGCATGTAATGTGTGTACTTCCGTCCTGCTGAATAGTGGGTGTAATGTTTGTTCCTTTTCTAGTGGATATTTTATAATTAATGTCAAAAGCAAAGACAAACTAGTAGATGAGACTGGCAAAGCGGCTGTATTTGGGGACAGNATGGACAGGTCGGCGGCTGTGGGATGTTGTACGAACATAGTAGTAATCTCCCCCCTCGGCACGAGCCGATGCGTGAAGACTCTTTTGGGCCAGGGTGCCTTACATTATAAATTACTGGTGATGTCGGGATTGAGCCAAGTAGGTCTGAATGGACGAGTGATACAGACTAGATTGCCAATACTGGAAAGGTCAGTTGTCAAATATATAAGTTTAATACCAAAAACTTGTTATAATTATAAGCTTGTGTTAATTTTCAGACACGTTTGTCTCATGCAACATTTTCAAACGAATTTGAACCTCCTGGAAAATGTTTTGTCCATCTATCCTTGCCCGACATCGCTATTTATTTTATGTTGGGATACGTAAAATATTGAAGCTGCTACAGCTACCTTATTGACGTTTCTCCGTTGAGGGAAATCAACATAGTAGATGTGTGGTTCGGTACGGCGAACGCTGGCACGAAGACGATATTGNTTTTGTCCGCCTATTCTTGCCCGACATCGCTATTTATTTTACGTTGGGATATGCAAAATATTGAAGCTGCTACAGCTACCTTATTGACGTTTCTCCGTTGAGGGAAATCAACATAGTAGATGTGTGGTTCGGTACGGCGAACGCTGGCACGAAGACGATATTGACTTGTAGTATGGGCCGATTCAACGCGGAAGCTTGTGCCCGTATATGTGTGGCCTCAACCAGGCGACTTGCTTCAACTGACGCCTTTTTCTGCTGGCTGAAATGTCCATGGTGCGTGCTAGCGCTGGGGTGCTTATGACGTCATAAGACATGTGTGGTTCCCGACAACGACGACGTGCAGCGCTGCTAATTTTCCTGATTTATGAACTTTGGCGCAGAGGCGCGCTCTATATTAATTATGCAATTATTCTCATTAGTCAGTACGACCGGAAATGCAAAATAAATTACAATTTTTGGTTCTTTCCTTCTATCGCTAGGTTTCGTTTGTGCAGATTTTTTCTAGTATAAACAGAGCTGAAAATGCCTGGGTAAGAAAGAACGATGGCTGCCTCTCCCAGGATCGTCAGCTCCAGCGGTGTTTGCCGAAGATAAGTAAAACTTAGCATCTGATTTTAAAGTAACGGCCTTCAGCCATTGGTTAGTTGGAACGTAGCATCTTTAAATGTATCAATGCATAAGGTTTTAGAACTCAGCTGTAAACATATTGATAAAGCTCTTTTGAAAAGAGATATGCTTAATATTCGCTGCATTGTAAATGGGGTCTTGGCAATCACTACGTAGACTTAGTGCATAACGTGTCTGTAAATGTTAAATGTTCAGATAATATTTTTTGATACAAAAATATTGATGTTTTATGGTCCTTGTAATTCTTGTACGAAAATGTTAAAAATATATGAGACTATATTTTTACTACGAACTACGTATATTTGAATGTTTTCTCCCTTAGACATTGGCATAATCCTACACGAACCAATATTTTATTTCTTACTGCGTATTTTAAATGATTATAGCTATTTATGGTAAATTGAAGTCCAATTGTAACTGTTGGGGTTGGCAATTATGTCGTGGCCTTCTGGTCCTGCTGCGGGTGTAAACGAAGTCCGCAGCATCCTCCAGAGGGCGCCACAATTTCTGTGAGATAAGGAACGCGTATGTACATTTAATTTGTAAATGCAATTTCACCTTTAAAAATTTTTGTATTGTTTATAAAAAAAATTTTATAAATTATTTTTTGCCTTTTTTCTTTAATTAATACATCTATCTGCGCCAAGATTTTTTGAAAGATTGTAACAATATATTGAAATTTACGTCAAAACTTTTACTACAAGCCAAAGGGCCAAAANTTGGGGTTGGCAATTATGTCGTGGCCTTCTGGTCCTGCTGCGGGTGAAAACGAAGTCCGCAGCATCCTCCAGAGGACGCCACAATTTCTGTGAGATAAGGAACGCGTATGTACATTTAATTTGTAAATGCAATTTCACCTTTAAAAATTTTTGTATTGTTTATAAAAAAAATTTTATAAATTATTTTTTGCCTTTTTTCTTTAATTAATACATCTATCTGCCCCAAGATTTTTTGAAAGATTGTAACAATATATTGAAATTTACGTCAAAACTTTTACTACAAGCCAAAGGGCCAAAANCCAAGATTTTTTGAAAGATTGTAACAATATATTGAAATTTACGTCAAAACTTTTACTACAAGCCAAAGGGCCAAAATACAAGCCACTTATACATCGTACGCGATACTATTAGCCACGTGTTTCGTTTTATTGGAAACAAATAGCGTCTCGTGCACACACACACCGACGACACTACTATTTTGTCGCACTCCTGTTGCCATGACAAGCAAGCAAAGACAAACATTTCTGACGACAGATTGTTACTGTGAACAAATAGCATTACTGGAACCTGAGCGGGTTCTACCATTTTTTTAATGAGACCGGGACAGGGGGGAGGGGGGGGACCGGCATGTAATGGAACGCTGCGCCCCGCTTCGTATCGTCTTAAGTTACAGTCTGAGGATTCCCACACAAGTTACGAAGTACCGTCTCTGTTCTAAGACTCCACACTTTTCCTTCCTCGAGCAGAAGCTGTGAAAACACCGGCAAACTGGCTGCCCGCCGAGGTGTAATTTCCACTGCAGGCGTACGCGGTTTACAGACTGGAAGTATGTTTGAGGCGGGGAAATGTGACCCAACGCTCACGATCATAACATCAGAGAACAGTCGAAGAGCGAAAAACTAATGATCTGGGACGTTATTTATGCGATGTTTTACATACAAGCAGTAGATAGTTTCTGAGACTAGAGTGAGTTCCAGATTCGAAGTAAAAATGTGATATATATTCACTCTAACATCCTGACCTATAACTAAGACCGTCGCCTATAAAGAATTCTCAGCACTTTAGTTTTTTGGAGATTACAAAATGCTTTCGTGATTTATATATGCTGTTGTTGTGTAACCGCTTTTCTATTCTTCTTTTGGAACCACTAAAATGCGACTATATTTACTGATCTTTAAAACCTCATTAAATTTATGGAACCAAATTTCTTGCAATTTCAGAAGTTGTTTCGGGTCTGAAATCAACCTTTAGAAAATATCTTGTCTATAAATGATATATAGTTCAATGTAAACAATGACATGGATATATACAGCAATGTTGAAAAATATGTCGTACGTTTAAAGGTGTCATTTAAAATAAAGTTTTCAAAACTGTTGGCCGCTTATGTTTTTATATTTTACTGAACAATAATTTAAGATTACGTGTCATAGAAGTTTTTGTAAGAATTTCGCAATGTCACTTGAGTAACTTACGGCCTCTGGCAATCTTAATTTGACAAGTTTCGAAAAAAGTACAAAATGAGAAAGAAGTATAATCAAAGCATTATTTTCAAAAGTGCTTTTAAGACCAGAAAACAGGAATGGATATCAGTATTATCCTCGTTGCACTGAAATAGGTAAATAAATACCCCTAAGTATAAACTGCAGCTGTGATAAGGAAGTGGGGATAGAAAGAGTAATACAGCTCACTGTTAACCAACACATTATCTCGTTGAATAAGGCCGTTTTAAAAATTCACCCTTACAAACGCAGCCTTTTTCTCGTGAACNTAACCAACACATTATCTCGTTGAATAAGGCCGTTTTAAAAATTCACCCTTACAAACGCAGCCTTTTTCTCGTGAAACACCAACGTGCATATAGGGGTTCTTAAACTTTGTTAGTTCGAGGACCCCTTTGAAGTGATGTACATTTTCCGGANAACACCAACGTGCATATAGGGGTTCTTAAACTTTGTTAGTTCGAGGACCCCTTTGAAGTGATGTACATTTTCCGGACCCCAACTGTTTCTTCAATACAAACCAAGAAAATACTTCCATGCATAGAACCTATTTAATTTTCACTAGACAAATTCTTACAGTCTCAAGCTTAGTTTATAACAAGATTAGCCAAAACAAGATTCTTTAATAAGAAAACACGTACACAGGTGCAGAATAATTACAACGTTTTTATGAAAAGTAAAATATATTAGTTTCACTCGCGAACCTCTGGGTGTCTGCGGCCCACAGTTCAAGAATGGTTGCTGTATGGTGTTCACGGTTATCTGAACACTTTTGAAAGCCCTGCTGAAGAACTACTTCTCTTATAAGTTTGTGTCCTTCCACCATTTGCAAATTTACATTCTCATAGGCCTTATGACTTTGTTCAAGTGTAAGTCATGTGAAAACGTGAAATTGTCATGAAAATAAATGTGTTGCTATAGATTCACGGTTATTCCTACTTTACTGAAGCCCTGCTAAAGTTATACTTTCAAGATATTCTTCCACCTCATACAAACAAAGATAAAGTATACCAGAGGGCCAACGCACCGCATTCCTCAGCTTTCAGTCTAATAATAATTTACATAATAACTATGCACATAATTTCTATGTCTTCGCTCATTTTAGTTATAAATGAAATTATAATAATTTATAGATAAAATATAAGTAAAAGTTAAATTTACCCAAAAATAAGGAACTTTTATGTAAACATACGTATAAAACGCTTGTGATACATGACAAATATAGGAAGCAACCAAACACGTCATATTTCGGGTGTTGTTTCGAGGCTTGATTCAGAAAGTGTGAAGATAGCGCGAATATACTATAATATGCGAATTTCTTTTCTAATGTGTAAAAAGCGGAAGAAAACCAACTTCATCTGTCATAAATTTCAACATAACACTCGAAGTGCAACGGCAAGACTTGGAACTATTTTACTTAAATCGCTGCCAATTTAACTGGGAGCTAGCATGCCAGTGAGTACGGTAGCATACAGTCAGTAGTTAACGGGTAGCGATTTTTTTTTCATAGGGTGATTTCAGAAGTGCTGACTTTACGGTGAACAGCACTAACGTGTCAGTACGGACTTTGAGCATAAGAAGTTCCTGATAGGAACTCCACCTCGCTACATTTTGATTCCTCCCGCCTTATCCTACCTGTAAGGAGGCGCCATCGTTGTAAACGCTGTCTGCCTCTCCACGTTCCTCCCACCAACTGCCGCAGATTGCTCCGGCGCGCAGTTCCACACACGGTAATGCCGCGCGACGGAATCAGACTTTCAGATCGTGCCTCGTCAGCGCGTTAGGGAAATCCCGTCGGGCGCCGCCAGTTCCGACAAACCCTAACCGCGCTCCCCGCCCGAGATTTGCCCGCGCCCGCCCAAGAACACGGCTCGTCGTGGCACGTGTATAGCCCATTCTCGCACCGTTACTTCCAACTTTTCTGAAGCCATGCCTCAGTTCTACTTCCAAGATATTCCTCCGCCTCATCTAAACAAAGCTTAACCGAGTATATAAAATTACGAGACAGGGTCAACGCATCGTATTCGTGCGCACTCAGTGTAATACAATTTTGCATAAGAACCATTTCTTACTAGGAATTACCGACACACCTATTCTATTGTCTCATAAATTACAAATGAAATAAAGCAATTAATAAATAAAATAGAAGTAAATGTTCAACTTAACCAAAAATAAGTTACTTTTATTTAAAGGCAAGCATGAAACGCTTCTGATACATTACGGAATATATATTTTGGGAAACAACCAAATACATTATATAGTATATTTGTAGCATACATATGGGTAATATATTATTTATATGAAAAATGTACATAATATATGTAATATAATCATAATAGGGCTATTTTTCAGATACCTACGGCTCCTGCCAGCTGCCGACAATTCCATTCTGAGGCACTTTCTAGGTTTATGTCCTGCGAGACGTGATTGTGTAATTGTATCCATGGCTACTGTTTATTTATCAAGGGCCTCATGTGTATTTATGTTTATTTGTTGTGATTATTGGGTCTTCACAGGAAGTTCGAGGCAGGTATATTTTGAACATTCAGTTTGCCGTCCTACTATCTCGGGCGATTGAAAAGCAATGTCCAATTCCTAACTCACGGAACGTGTTTCTGGACTTATTTTATCTATGTCCTGAGATTGTATCAGATTTAAGATGTTTCAGGGAGAAACGAACATACGTCAAGAGGCGATAGTATGGAGTATTCTGAAGAAAAAACATCAATGAACATTCGCTCTATTCGGAGTTGTGTTCGAGATACAGCTAAGTGACACTCACGGCGTCGTTTCTCAGTGAACGTTCGGTGCGGTATCGTTGATAACCAACTCGTTGGTTTAGTTACTGTAGACATCCGTCTTAACGGAGAATGATTTCTGCACGTCCTGCATAATACGTTGCCGTAGTACTTGGAGGATGTTCCATTGGCAACAAGAGCTGGAATGTACTTGAAACAGGATGGAGCCGCTACACATTCCACAGGACCAGTGGTACAGTACCTCAGTGAAACTTATCCTGTTTGTTGGATCGGTCGCGGCGGTGCTTTTGTTTGGCCACCACGGTCACCGGTCCTTTCTCCGCAAGATTAACTTTCGTGGGATTCGTTGAAGACCGAAGTCTACAGGCAAAAAGCGCAAACAAGGGAAGATTCGCTTGCTCGCGTTTTAAATGCTTGTGCGCATGTTAAAGAAGAATGTGGACACTAGCTCGGATTAGCAACAAAGTATCTGACTACACGAGCAGCGAAATGCATAGAAGTTGTCGGTGGCATATTTGAACATGTGTTGTAAAGGAAATTTACACAATAAAACCCAACAAGTCACGATCTGTTCATTTACCTGTACCGTTCCCATTCTTATCAGTTTCACATAGCTGTATCTCGGACACATTTACGAACAGAGCATATTATATTTATTGATAATTTCCCTTCAGAGTGGTCCATACTATCACCTCTTAACGTACCTCCTATTCCCCCTGAAACATCTAGTACGCAAGTTACGTTATTTGCCGCCTCGTTAGAGGCTATGAACAAATGAAAGACACTATACAGGAAGAGTATGAAAGAATATCCCAACTTTGAAGGTCTATAATATCAAAACCAAACAATCTACAACCTTGATTGACCATTCAAATGAACCGTAGAACCGTGAAGTTTGTTTACCATATATTCATAAATGTTCAATGTGACCACCACGAGAGGCCCGAACGACGTTCACGCGATAATCAAACTCGTTTCACGCTCTTGTCAGCATGTCCGCTGTTACGGTGCAAAAACGTCACATCATTAGAAACACAATTTTTTGGCTCGTGCAAATAGTTTATAACATAAAATATACGCTACAATATTGACAACATGTTTTTGAGTTTCACGCGGGTAAAGAATATTCCTTACGAAATTGTACATTCAAACTAGCGTCAACAATCAAGAAGCCATGTCGTCAATTGTGCCAACGTAACGACCAAGTTGTAACTCGTCCCACCACTGAGCCCGTTGTAGCAGGTGGGCTCAATAATACAATTATTTTTGCACACACGTTATACTATTTTCTTCAAGTGAGAAAAAAATCGCAAAATGACTTTCGTATGCGAATAGTAGGTGTCAAACCATATCCACCGCTAACAATCTATATTTAGGTGGTTTAATGCTTAGCAAAGTTATTAAAATAAATATTTTTCATTCAAAAAATACATATGAAAATATAAAGACTATAGTTTATTTTAAAACAATAGAAATATTTGCACAACCAGCATTTAAACATAGAACTTTCTGACCATAGCCAGATGTCCTACCAGCTGTGCTAACACGGCTCGTAAACATGCTTGTACACATGAAATACAGACTGTTTCAGCGATTATGTGTGTTGCATTGTTTATAATGATGGAAGCCTTTAAGACATGTCGTACATATTACACAGTATTCTTGTCGGCATCTACCTTTATTCAAAAAATAACTAATTTTTAGTGATTTTGTAATGTTTGGATAAATAATTAAATGGCCAAGCTTAACTATTTGGATGCTTCTTGATGTATATGGAAATTCGTCACACTACCCACTACGGCAAGAATATGCACGCTGCGCGTGTGTAGATTTCGTTTGCACCAAGGATAAATCACTAAAATCGGATCCCTAAGGAACCGGCCATGGCTTAACTGAGGACTTAACTGACATTATAACGTCATGGAATACCGATAAGGCCTAGACGAGACTTAAGCTGTACCAAAACCCTTACAAAATCGTTTCGGAATACCGGCCTTTTAATGCCTCTTTTAGTGCTTTAGCCCCACAGTTGGTAAAACGAAGTTTGGTGTTATTTATAACTGCGTGTCATTTTAATGTGACTTAAGTATTTCTTGTTAATAGAGTCCAGCCGTATTATAAATGTTATTGCTTGTACCTGAATATACCTATAATTTGCTTATAGTTATTGTAATTACAGTTAACGTACCTTTAGCGTAGGTGGTGGCCGCCTGACCACGTTTGGCGTATATTCCGTGAGGCGGTGTGTGAAGACCGTAGTGTGAATATGGAGCAGAGCGATCTCACTGGCTGCGCAGAACCAAACTGAGTGTTCCAACACTGAACTGCTTTGTTGCTAACACGACCGTCGTAACCGACGTGGATAGAATTTGAGGTTAGAAAACTGTTTATGTAGACAAGCGCTTTGAGATGTTTGTATACTTCCTGTAAAGTTTTTAAATGAAATTAGAGTAAATTCGAGTGGGTAAAAGTATTTTATTCATATAATAGTGCTTGTCTTTGGAAGATAAAGATATAAACAAAGACGTTCATCACTGTTGACCATGTGACTTTGGCAGTTTGAGGTAGGCCAATGTTGAGTACATGCTCAGAATACTAAGAATCGGTTTACCTCATATTTAGTGTATTGCGAAGCTAAGGAGGGGAGGCGGTCGTCAGCTGTCCGCGCGACTTGAGGTGTGTGCGCTAGCCCGGCGCGAGGCGGACGTGTTACATGTTTGGTACCAGGCCGCAAGGCAATCCGCCGATTAAACTGCCCGTTTTCTGGAATGAGATGCACAGAGTTTTCAGGCAGTTAGATTGGTACTCCAGCCGAGATGTATTCTTACGGCTGTCCACATGAGTGTAATTTGTTCACGGTTTTGCAAATGCAGGGACCGTTAGGTGAGTTTTTCTCGGTGGAACACTGCAACATCTCTTCTCCTCGCGACGTGGACTCGACGGCAGAAGATACGTGCTGGACGTTCCCGTATGGAGCTGCGGACACGAGTGTATTTGCGTGTCGCTACCTGGCGAGCACCATATATGCGCTTCTGTCAAATTGGATTTGCTGTGCCGTTCTGCCCGTCAGTGCGCCGAATTAACTCTGCTTCCAGCAAAACTCGAAGTAGGTCTAACTGTTGCAACGTACTTTAATTACGCTCGAGACTGTCGAGGACGTGTTTAAAAATCTGTGTGTTTCTAACAGTTATCATTTCCCTGCATATTAAATGACGTATATTATCTTTGGCTGCGAAACGTAGTGGTTATTCTGCGTCTCGTCTGGCTATAATTATTTACGCTACAAGTAGAGATCGCATTCAAGAAAGGTAATTTCCGCAACACTGTCAAACTGCTATACCCATTCTGAGAAATGGCATGTCAAATTTAAATATTTATAACTTTCTATATTGTTTTGTTGTAACGTCGTGAACATTGATATAAAAATGTTGGGTTGTAAATTCCAAAATATGGTTATCGTTTCAAATAGAAATAAACCCCTTATATTTATATATTTGCTAAATTATTTTAAAATATCAGCATTGTCCGATTCGAGGTAGTTGGAGAGGAAATAAGGAGAATATATACTGGAGAGCCAAAAAAACTGGTATAGGCGTGAGTATGCAAATAGAAGAGGTATGAAACCAATCAGAGTAACGCGATGCGGTCGTCAGCGCCTATATAAGACAACAAGCGTCTGGAAAAGTTTCTAGATCGGTTACTGCTGCTACAATGGCATGTTATCGAGATTTTAGTGAGTTTTAACGTGGTGTTATAGTCAGTGCACGAGAGATGTGACATAGCATCTCCGAGGTAGCGATAAAATCAGGATTTTCGCATACGATCATTTCACGAGTGTGCCGTGAATATCGGGAATCTGGTAAAACATCAAATCTTCGACATCGCTGCGGCCGGAAAAACATCGTGAACGAACGGGACAAACGACGACTGACGAGAATCATTAAACGTGACAGACGTGCAACCCTTTCTCAAATTGGCGCAGATTTCAATTTTGGGGCATCAACAAGTGCCAGCGTGCGAACTATTCAACNCGAGAATCATTAAACGTGACAGACGTGCAACCCTTTCTCAAATTGGCGCAGATTTCAATTTTGGGGCATCAACAAGCGCCAGCGTGCGAACTATTCAACGGACCATCATTGGTATGGTATTTCGGAACTGAAGGCCCACTCGTGTACCGTTGTTGACTGCACGACACAAAGCTTTACGCCTCGCCTGAGCCCAACAACACCACCATTGGACTGTTGGTAATTGGAAACACGTTGCCTGGTCTAACGAATCTCGTTTCCAATTGTATCGGGCGGGTGGACGTGTACGGGTATGGAGACATCCTCAAGAATCCGTGGACACTGCATGTCAACATAGGACTGTTCAAGCTGGTGGAGGCTCTGTCAGGCGTGTGCAGTTCGCGTGAAATGGGACCCCTGATACGTCTAGATACGACTATGACAGGTGACAGATACGTAAGCATCCTGTCCGATCACCTGTACCCATTCATTTCCATTGTGCATTCCGATGGACGTGGACAATTCCAGCAGGACAATGCGACACCTCACACGTCGATAGTTGCTACCGAGTGGCTCCAGGAACACTCTTCTGACTTTAGACACTTCCATTGGCCACTGAAATCACCAGAAATGAAGATTATTGAGCATATCTGGGATGCCTTGCAACGTGCTGTTCAGAAGATATCTCCACAGTCTCGCACTCCTATGGATTTGTTGAATTCCCTCCAGGATTCATGGTGTGATTTGCCTCCTGCATATCTTCAGACATTGGTCGAGTCCATGCCACGTCGTCTTGCGGCACTTCGGCGTGCTCGCGGGGGCCCTACACGATTTTAGGTAGGTGTTCAAGTTTTTTTGGCTCTTTAGTGTATATTGTGTGAAGAGCTAAGCACGTGATGCTCCCCGCCCTAGGGTTGGAGTTTCGTTGTTTACGGCATATTTTTTATAATTTTATGAAAAATTATTATGTTATAATTTGGACAACACTCGCGAGTGTGAACATGATATTTACCTTAAGGCACCACACCCGTAACGTCTGAAACGGAAACATTTTTTTCGTCAGTGGTACTTTTTCATAAGCCATTATGTAAAATAATAATAATTGTTGTGATCTTATTAGGATGTTGGTATTGCTAAAACCACTGAAACGGTGTTGGGCCCCAACACCTTACTTTACACAATATTATTTACTTTTAGCGAACGTATGCTAATACTACATGCAAGAGCACTTTGGTTGTATTCACCAAATATTTTTCAGAGTAAACAAATACACTACAAGTCAATGTATTTGGTACCAGGAGCATTTTTTCTTTCAGAATGAGCTATTTCTTATCACCTGTACTTTCATGAATATTTGCAAGAAGCTGTTTATACACAGTGTTTCATTGTCATGATTATGAGCCTTGCCCTCTGGAATGCATTTGTGGTGTAAAATAACTGCGGATAAACGACGACATCAATAAACCCAGGAAATGTAGGTCAGCTTAAAAATAAAAATAAAATACAGGCTGACGAACTCACGTGCGTTGTCTGACAGTATAACAAAATTAACGTTGTAGTTTACTCAGTGTTATAACGTTGGCAGTACCATAGAACCTACTTCGACAAACAAATGAATAATAATTTTCGTTATACTGTCGATCTGTAACTCTGTCCTTATATGCGCCCGAGTATTTTGTGAACCTCCGCGGCGTCGAGACGTGAATGCAGGCAGTACGACTGGCGTTTCTCACGCTTTATGTGACGGGGTTGAAGCTCTTCGCTCGCCTGGTCAGCAGCAAGGTGGGACGAAACGTCGCTCTAACGTGAATACGACTTTAATATCAAACCGACACGTGGGGTTACCGGTACGGAAAAAGTGATGTAACGTTCGCAGGATGATCCATTACGACACCATAACTTCTTCATGAATAATAACGTGGGTGAAATATCGTGAGTTGGAGCCACGCGTGCGCTAGACGTGGGTGAGTGCCCGTGGCGACTGGTCGTCATTTTGGGCGTACGCGAACATTTCCGGGCAGTACATCTCGCGATTCCGATGTGATGGCGCGCTGATTTTGGGCGTAGGTGAACATTTCCGGGCAGTACATCTCGCGATTCCGATGTGATGGCGCGCTGATTTTGGGCGTAGGTGAACATTTCCAGGCAGTACATCTTGCGTTTCCGATGTGATGTCGTGCTGATTTTGCCAAACGGAAGATCTCGTCTAGATTTGTCGATTTAAGCCTCAAGAAGTGAACTTTGTAAAACATTTGTTGGTGACAAATCAAAAATAATTATTAAGTGAGTCAAATTTTATATCAGCCCATACTCACCTAAATGCTCAGAGAAACTACAAGTGTCGGAAAGGCGCTAATCAGCCATGGATCAATGTACTCCATTAACGGTTACTTCCTACTTTTCTGAAGCCCTGCTTAAGTTATCCTTTAAAGATATTGCTCCGCCTCATGAGAACAAACCTTAACCGATGCTAGAAAATTACACCAAATAGATAATACACATCGTGCACACTAAGTGTAATAATATTTTGCATAAGAACTTTTTCTTACTACGCATTACCAACAGATCTTTTTTCTCCTGGTTATGTTCGTATTAATTACAAATGAGTTATCATTTACATGTAAATAAATGTATATATAAAATTTAACCAAAATTAATTTTTATTTTAACACAAGTATAAAATGCGTGTGTTGCATGCCATAATTTTAGGAAAAATCCAAGCAAATCATGTATGGAGTGATTTTTCTAGGGCTTGATTCATAAATTGCGAAGAAACAGCTAACGCACAATACCACGACGTCCATGGCGGAACGAGCGAGAAGGCTTTGGGAACGCAGGAAAGTCAACGCGGCACGCGCCGCAAGCACAGACGTATTCACGTAGAGCCCATGACCGTGCGTGTCCCCGACGCAGCTACACCCTGATTTTTTTGGTCTCTCTTCAGAGCAAGCTCTAGCACGCGAGCATTAATGCATACGGCCAGCGTAATATTCGCGCTATAACCTGGGGCGGTAGAAACGGGGTGAGAGAGACGAGAAACCGTATCAACTGATGATGCAATTCACGGTAAAGTTAATTTTTACGCAGGGCGGAAGAATATACACTGAGCGGAGTACAGCTATTAACACGTCTCAGTTTATCGTGAACAAAATATATCTCTGATATAGTTTGTGCACAGTACGTATTTAATTTTGTACCTTAAAAAAGCTTGGAAACAATTTGGCAAATAATTTCCGTGAGAGGCAACAGAGGAAAAGTTACAACTTTAAGTTTGGTTAAAATTTGTAAAACGATAGGCGACTATGAATCTAAAAAAAATATTAAATGCCAATTGAGTACTACCCGCAACTAGTTTCGGCATTACATTTCTATGTTGGTTTTATACCAACTTTCTTCGAGAAATTGTTCGTTAATATAGACATTATTGTACAGGCGTATTGAAACGCACGAGTTTAAATGATTATTCCTATACATCCACTTTAGGTTTCCTAGTCAAATGCGTCGTGAAGTTGCCGACGTTGTACAGCAACGTTTATACAATGTGTTTTGAATAAAATGTTAAAATTAAAACCACATAATTTATGGAATAATATAAACAAAAATACTGGTAGCAAAATGTTCGAAAAATTCATTTAGTATTTTTAAATATAATTTGAAGTTAGGAATAACAATGGCGGGAGCACGAAGCTATACGTACCTACTTGCACATAAAGTTGCACATCACAACGGCATACAGAATCGTATTAGCTATGATGGAAACGTATTCTCACATGTAGAAAATAACGCCAATTCCGTTCGCCTTTGTGATATACAACTTGCTGTGAACGTAGGTACGTAAATCTGCGGACTCCCGGCGTTGTTATCCCTACATTAAAATTCGATTAAGAAATACTAGATGGATTTTCCAAACATTTTGCTACTATGATTTTTTTATATATTAGTTCAAAGATACCGTAGTATGAATTTTGGCATGTAAGTAAAACAAATTAAAGTGATTACGTTTGAACAAATGCGATCATTTCAGGCCAAGTAATAGGGTAGAAGAGTCACTTACTCTCTCCAGTTGAGGGTGATCATACGCGTGCTTGAGATGTCGGAGCAGTGCCTTGCCCTAGTATCCACACTTGACGCCAGAGAAACTTGCTGAAGTGTCATACACAGACGTACTGCGACGTGACAAGGTGACTGTGGCTCCTCGAGCATTAAATCCTCCTCATGTCACCTGCTGTCACTGCTACTGGGGAAGGAAGAATCTGTCTTGCTGATTTGGGCCACTATACTTAGGCCTTACCACTAGGTGGATCGCTGGACTAATGAGCGCTATTACATTTCGGGACCAGGGCCAGAATTTCAATGTGGACAAATTGTTATCTGGATATATAAAACTTACAAGTAATTGTGAGTGAGCGAAGAGATTTGGTCGTTTCTTAACATCGAGGTCTTCAGACTCGAAGAGGGTGAAGCGATGCGAGTATGAAGCTGCACTGGAATGTAAGGGCGGGGGAAACGGTAGATCCCCGAGAAAACCCGCCGACCAGCGCCATCGTCTGGCACGTTTTCCACATGCAAAAATCTGGAGGCACAGCCGGGAATCGAACCCGGTTCACCTTGATGGGAGGCGAGTTGTCTAACCACTACACCACCTCGGCCCCTAGGAACACGTGATGTTCGGTATAGTCGACTGGAGGAGCTCATCTCTGGTGACTGGCCCACTAAGGTTGGACTCTACAGGCAGTGGCTGTAATTCCGCATGTTGGAGATAATAGGGGGAGTTGTGGGCCAACACAGCGAGCAATGAATAGCACCTCGACCATACCACGAGGGTACCTGCTACCATGTGGAGAGCNGATTTGGTCGTTTCTTAACATCGAGGTCTTCAGACTCGAAGAGGGTGAAGCGATGCGAGTATGAAGCTGCACTGGGATGTAAGGGCGGGGGAAACGGTAGATCCCCGAGAAAACCCGCCGACCAGCGGCATCGTCCGNACCAGCGCCATCGTCTGGCACGTTTTCCACATGCAAAAATCTGGAGGCACAGCCGGGAATCGAACCCGGTTCACCTTGATGGGAGGCGAGTTGTCTAACCACTACACCACCTCGGCCCCTAGAAACACGTGATGTTCGGTATAGTCGACTGGAGGAGCTCATCTCTGGTGACTGGCCCACTAAGGTTGGACTCTACAGGCAGTGGCTGTAATTCCGCATGTTGGAGATAATAGGGGGAGTTGTGGGCCAACACAGCGAGCAATGAATAGCACCTCGACCATACCACGAGGGTACCTGCTACCATGTGGAGAGCACCAAAGCCGCATCATTGCACCAGTCTCAGGTATCTTTGTTTGGGAAACATTTAGTGTCTGCGCCAACTGAGAGTATCTTAGTCTGATCTCTCAGGAGCCACAGCACATTTCGCACTACAGGCAAGTATTTTCTGTTGCTTGATAGAGCCTTCGTCTTCGATTGCCCGAAACCTCCCTTTTTTTACGTTATTTGCAGTATTCGTCAACTCCCGGAACGAGTAGAGCTCCTAGAAACGTCGAATCGCATGATGTCAGCTAGTGCAAAATGTTAAGAGCAAATAGTACTCTCTTTGTTATTGATAATAATATAAACATTTCTGGCCTATATTAACAAGTATAACTGCTGTGAATCTAAGAAAGTTTTCAATTCTCCAATAGTACATTTTTNATTTGCAGTATTCGTCAACTCCCGGAACGAGTAGAGCTCCTAGAAACGTCGAATCGCATGATGTCAGCTAGTGCATAATGTTAAGAGCAAATAGTACTCTCTTTGTTATTGATAATAATATATACATTTCTGGCCTATATTAACAAGTATAACTGCTGTGAATCTAAGAAAGTTTTCAATTCTCCAATAGTACATTTTTNACATTTCTGGCCTATATTAACAAGTATAACTGCTGTGAATCTAAGAAAGTTTTCAATTCTCCAATAGTACATTTTTCCTAGAAACCTTTTTTTACGGGATGTAAGCTGCGAAAGTACAATCATACGCGTTCATGATTAATTAAATGCGATAAACAGCCGTTTCGAAATACTCAACATTTTATAATTATAGTCCCAATTGTTTTATGATTTCGGTACTTTCAAATGCAAGGATCATATTATGCCATTTTTGCTATCCTTTCTTACATTATTGTGTTCAATTCTTAGAACATTAAAAGAAGAGACAATCAAATTAATGTTTATAAGAAAATTCCCTTGTAGTCAGATCTTTTATCGTAAGTATCACAGCTTTGTGTGGATTCAGTTTCTTATCAAGAGGGACCTCTAATGAAGCCATGAGACCTTTTTATGCACAATGTTCCTAAACGTTGTTTAGAATTATAAGAAAAAAANAGGGACCTCTAATGAAGCCATGAGACCTTTTTATGCACAATGTTCCTAAACGTTGTTTAGAATTATAAGAAAAAAAAAAGGGAATCACAACCAGGAAGCAATAGTAAAGAACATTATTATAAACATTTGTGGTGGACTTATTCTCTTTCAGAAATATTCCATTCAGATGTTTTATCTCCCCCCTCACCACCACCACCCGCTCATCATAACCGCCTCACCAAAAATTGCAATCGTTAAAAGTAACTGCGTATAGCACCTTCGTTACCTTATTGCTCAGAAAATATTTTTAAAATTGGTTTTTGCAGGGCGGCCGTTTCTTGGCTATTTCGAATAGGATGTTGAATTATTTAAAATGCAATAATTTGGCGAGAGGGAGACAGAGAGAGAGATAGAGAGATATTAGAAAGAGAAGACTATTATGTCAATCTTTACACAATATAACACACACAGTGGCGTTACAAATGATTAACTGCCACGCGTCACCCAGCGTGTAGCCGGGAAGGAAAATCAACATGCTGTAATATTCCGTTGTGGCCAAGCGAACTTTTTATAACCCTTTACCTGATATTTTTACGAGAGAAGAAGGTCGCCTACGGGGTTAATTAATGAAAAAATAAACATGAACACCTGCTGTGTATGTTATCCAAGGTGATATAACAACAATAAACCATGTAACATTTTGTAATTTGTGTTCGATTTATAAGAACATTTAGTTATATATGTAGATATATATTATTGACTACTAGCTGTGCCCGTGGCTCCGCTCGCGTGGATTACAGTATTATTGTTTAGGTTTTTTTATAAAATAAAGTTGAATTTTACATAGTGTTAACCTTCTATAATCTACACATATTATAAAACTCAAAGTCTCGGTGAATTAAATGATAAAAAGACTTAGCAGTATTTCTCTGTTACAGATATATGCTAGGGCAGAGTTTTTTTAAATTTTTTTATTATACAGAATTCTTTACTCCATGATATTGTTCCATCTTTAATGTTTTAAACCGCATATTGCAAGAGAGCGCGCTGGTGGCAAACATTTTTCTGACTTGATTCACTATTATCGTTTGTAAATTTTTTTAGATATTTTCTTACTATAAAAAGTGGCCAATATCACCTATTAGCCCTCCAACTATTTCTGTGCAAGAAATTACGTCGATCTGTTGCTCGGTTGCGACGTTGCATTGTTATTCCGTTTATGTACTTTTTCATTTTTCAATAAGAATTTACCCGAGGGAATGAAATATTATCTCGAGATAAAAAGTAGCCTATGTCACTTCCCGGCCCTCCTACTATCTCTGTACAAAAAATAACGTCGGTCCGTTGCTCCGTTGCGACGTGAAAGGACAAACATACAAACAAACAAACACACTTTCGCATTTATATATTATTATTATTAGGTATTATTATTATTAAGTTTATATATATATATATATATATATATATATATATATATATATATATATATNGCTATTATAATTGCAACAGTCTTATCGTAGACTTATGGAAATAAAATAATTTGACTATATCTAAGGAAACATTGTGTAAAACAGGCGCAAGCTACTATGTATTTATTAATGTGGCTGCCGAGTGCGGGAAAGTGAAATTATAGCGTTTCACATGTTAAATACCTTAGGTGTGTCTCGGTCACCTTTCACAATATCGCTTTAAAAAAAAACAGTAATTTTACCATATTTGCCTGGGTAACATTAGACGAGGGAAAATGAAAAAATAAGTTACACTAACTCGCCGCGAGAGCGCACTGTGTGTCGTGACCTAGGACAATGCGGAGAAAGGGACAGTAACTGCTGAGACGTCCGATATGAAGGTTGGTGTGGTTGCCCGTCGTGTTGTGTGTGCAGAGCGGGCTAGGATCAATGGCGCGTCAACTGGATGTTCACTGCAATTGGAGGTGCGTGCAACGATCATATTTCTATNTTCTTGGCTATTTCGAATAGGATGTTGAATTATTTAAAATGCAATAATTTGGCGAGAGGGAGACAGAGAGAGAGATATATATATATATTAGAAAGAGAAGACTATTATGTCAATCTTTACACAATATCACACACACAGTGGCGTTATAAATGATTAACTGCCACGCGTCACCCAGCGTGTAGCCGGGAAGGAAAATCAACTTGCTGTAATATTCCGTTGTGGCCAAGCGAACTTTTTATAACCCTTTACCTGATATTTTTACGAGAGAAGAAGGTCGCCTACGGGGTTAATTAATGAAAAAATAAACATGAACACCTGCTGTGTATGTTATCCAAGGTGATATAACAAAAATAAACCATGTAACATTTTTTAATTTGTGTTCGATTTATAAGAACATTTAGTTATATATGTAGATATATATTATTGACTACTAGCTGTGCCCGTGGCTCCGCTCGCGTGGATTACAGTATTATTGTTTAGGTTTTTTTATAAAATAAAGTTGAATTTTACATAGTGTTAACCTTCTATAATCTACACATATTATAAAACTCAAAGTCTCGGTGAATTAAATGATAAAAAGACTTAGTAGTATTTCTCTGTTACAGATATATGCTAGGGCGGAGTTTTTTGAAATTTTTTTATTATACAGAATTCTTTACTCCATGATATTTTTCCATCTTTAATGTTTTAAACCGCATATTGCAAGAGAGCGCGCTGGTGGCAAACATTTTTCTGACTTGATTCACTATTATCGTTTGTAAATTTTTTTAGATATTTTCTTACTATAAAAAGTGGCCAATATCACCTATTAGCCCTCCAACTATTTCTGTGCAAGAAATTACGTCGATCTGTTGGTCGGTTGCGACGTTGCATTGTTATTCCGTTTATGTACTTTTTCATTTTCCAATAAGAATTTACCCGAGGGAATGAAATATTATCTCGAGATAAAAAGTAGCCTATGTCACCTCCCGGCCCTCCTACTATCTCTGTACAAAAAATAACGTCGGTCCGTTGCTCCGTTGCGACGTGAAAGAAGGACAAACATACAAACAAACAAACACACTTTCGCATTTATATATATTATTATTATTAGGAAGTATTATTATTGGGGGTACGTTTATATATATATGCGTAAGAGAATATACTACAAAAAGTTTTTCAGCCACAAATTTTGTTTATACGCTATTATAATTGCAACAGTCTTATCGTAGACTTATGGAAATAAAATAATTTGACTATATCTAAGGAAACATAGTGTAAAACAGGCGCAAGCTACTATGTATTTATTAATGTGGCTGCCGAGTGCGGGAAAGTGAAATTATAGCGTTTCACATGTTAAATACCTTAGGTGTGTCTCGGTCACCTTTCACAATATCGCTTTTAAAAAAAAACAGTAATTTTACCATATTTGCCTGGGTAACATTAGACGAGGGAAAATGAAAAAAATAAGTTACACTAACTCGCCGCGAGAGCGCACTGTGTGTCGTGACCTAGGACAATGCGGAGAAAGGGACAGTAACTGCTGAGACGTCCGATAGGAAGATTGGTGTGGTTGCCCGTCGTGTTGTGTGCAGAGCGGGCTAGGATCAATGGCGCGTCAACTGGATGTTCACTGCAATTGGAGGTGCGTGCAACGATCATATTTCTATGGGCTAAACGGTTTAATTACACGGACATTCATCGTCAAATCACTGCTGCATATGGTGAGCGTGCAATTTCTCGGCCAGGTATTGTAAAGTGGTGTCAGCAATTTTATGCCGGACGCACGGATATCACGGACGAATATCGCGAAGGCAGGCCCGCAACGTCCAGTACCGTTGCAAATGTTGACCGTGTGGATGCGATCTTTAGAGAGAATCGGCGCATAAAACTGCAGGAAATTGCCAGCATGCTGAACGTTTCGTATGGCAGTGTGTTCTCTATTGTTCACGAGCACCTTGGATTTCGTAAACTGTGTCAAAGATGGGTCCCAAGTCTTCTCACCGATGTTTACAAGGGACAACGTTTCCAATCGTCACTGGCANGCAAATGTTGACCGTGTGGATGCGATCTTTAGAGAGAATCGGCGCATAAAACTGCAGGAAATTGCCAGCATGCTGGACGTTTCGTATGGCAGTGTGTTCTCTATTGTTCACGAGCACCTTAAATTTTTTAAACTGTGTCAAAGATGGGTCCCAAGTCTTCTCACCGATGTTTACAAGGGACAACGTTTCCAATCGTCACTGGCATTTTTACAACGGTATTCTGCGAAGGGCAACGAGTTTCTGCGGCGAATCATCACAGGGGATGAAACGTGGGTCCACTACTTCACCCCTGAAACAAAGAGAACATAGATGGAATGGGTGCACACCTCATCACCACAACGAAAGAAAGCCAATGTCCAACCTTCAGTAGGAAAGTTTTGGCGACAGTGTTCTTTGACATGGAGGGTGTGGTGCACGTGGAATTTACGCAGAAAGGCACGACAATCAACTCGGCTTCGTATTGTCAAACGTTGAACCGGTTGCGTAAAGCAATTACAGAGAAACGCCGGGGAAAATTGAGCGCCGGTGTGATTTTGTTGCACGATAACGCTACACCTCACACGGCTCGCCAAACGTCCGAACTGCTGCAGCGATTCAAGTGGAAGGGTTGACAACATCCTCCATACAGTCCAAATTTAGCACCATGCGATTTTAATTTTTTCGGTAAGCTGAAAAAGGATCTCGGTGGACGACGATTCCGAAACGATGAGGAGGTGAAATCAGCTGTCTCCGGGTGGTTACATAGCGCTGGAGGAGATGTCTTCGCATCCGGAATCGAAAAGTTGGTTGACCGTTCCTAGAAATGTTTACAGTCTCTTGGGGACTATGTGGAAAAGTGAACTTACATTGTATGTTGCCATAGCCGTGTTGCCTATTGTATAGGTGGTTTCATACATGGCCATAACGTGGAAGTGTAACTTATTTATTTGTTTTTTGTATGAACGTTAATACAGTACCCCAAAATTGCAGGTAAATAAGGATTTATAGACTTAACTAACACACAATAACACAAATTTTTATTAATTTACTCCTACTTGCTTTTGTAGGGTGTTTATTCTCTTCAAAGAGAAGAAAGTGTTTTTTTTTCCGAAAGCAATGTTGTAAAAAGTATAGTCTATTCGCGGTTTTTTGACACTGTTTGAATCAAACCTTTAAATAATCACCCCATATATGACGTATTTTGTTGTTTCCTAAATATGCCATGTATCACAAGCGTTTTTTACTTGTGTTAACTCAAAATAACTTCATTTTTGGTTTAATATAACTTATACTTATTTTTATATGCAGAAAATAATATTTTATTTATAATAAATATAGATAAAATCAGTGAGAAAATACGTGTGTTGGAAATGCCTAGTAAGAAATAGTTTATATGCAGAATATGTTTACGTCGAGTGCGTACGAATGCGGTGCATTGTCCCTTTAGTTTAATTTTCTACACTTAGTTAAGCTTTGTATGCATGAAGCGGAGAAATATTCAGGAAGTAGAACTTTAGCAGGGCTTCCGAAAAGTTGGAAGTTATCGTGAATTGAGTATAGCTGAGACACGCCTTAAAAGGTTTATCCATTCGCTCGGCCGATCCAGCACTCTTCATTTACCGAAAAAAATGCAGGAAGTAGGTNGATCCAGCACTCTTCATTTACCGAAAAAAATGCAGGAAGTAGGTTGCGAAAATGACGGGCGTTGTTTCTCTTTTCCTAGTTTCATGAGAATCAGCGTGATTTTTATGACGGTGCGACGCGTTGCCTAAGATCACCCTTGTGCGTCTATTACGCGGCTACACGCACCGACAAGGCCCTATGTGAGTGCCGGTTGGTAAGCTGGGAATTCTCATTCGGTGAACCAGAAACTCGACACTTCGAAACATGGCAAGTTGATAAGTATTTCCACAGCTCTTCTATAAAAACTTAATGCCTGACTGTACGTTCTTGGTTATTTGACAAGGTTCACGGAGACCAGATTTACTACAGCTGCGACATGTATATGTTACGTAGTATCATTACTTTTGTATAAGTGTATTTAGTTTTCGGTTAACACTAATTTAACACAATTCGTTAATGTAAGGTGCTTATGGAAACACTTTTTTTTTTTATGAGCAGCAAAGATGCAGATTGCTGTTCGTTTACTGATCTTTTCAAATAATTTAAAATTATCAGCATTTAGTACATATAATGTTATTAGACGTGGTACACGAATTCTGATTTCCANTTTTCAAATAATTTAAAATTATCAGCATTTAGTACATATAATGTTATTAGACGTGGTACACGAATTCTGATTTCCAGTCTGATTTCCTTAACTGCGTAAATATGTTTTTATCAATATATACACAATTTTTTCTTAATTCTTCTGTGTTACAATTTTATCACATTTATATATATTGGATTATTTAGAAATATACTGGAATTTTTCTAGGAAATAATGACGGTTTAATCTTAATTTGGTGCGTAGGAATTTTCAGTGGTTTAAAAAAATTTATAAGAATTGGGGTACTGAATTCTTATCACATAAACATTACTTGAAGGCAGCTCTGGAAATGTACGTCGGAATTATTTCATGTGTTCCGCGCATTTCAGGGCTATTTTTTTAAAACTGAATCCAGTGGACTTCATCCACTTGTATCAGAATATATTCAACGCAATTTAAATAATTAAAAAACTAGAACTTGCGTAAATAAATATAATTAGTTGCCTGTAATGTGCAATGCCCTTTCGCAATTTTTCAATGGTAAAAATTGGTTTGTTTATACGATGTGCATGCATATTCTTAGGTCTCCTAATCTCTCTGACATATTATAAACACCAGAAAGTTAATACTTCTGTCACGTGTCAACTTAATCTCATTGTAAACATATACCCCTTTGGGGGTATGTTGTTCACACTGGAATATCGCTGATGCAGGAGAGGACCGATTTGAAAATAAGCGGTCACAGAGAGTGTCCTTCAACAAGAGAGAAAGCCACACATCTCTAAGAGCGAGGTCATGCGAGTAGGGAGCATGAGGAAACGCTTCAAAGTTGTTCATACGAACTAAATCCTGAATTAGGATCGTCGGATGAGCAGGAGCGTTGGCTTCATGGACAAAGCACACGTACATGTTTTTCCGGTCGAACNCTGAATTAGGATCGTCGGATGAGCAGGAGCGTTGGCTTCATGGACAAAGCACACGTACATGTTTTTCCGGTCGAACTACTTGCAATGATGGAAGGAGCTTTGTTCTCCAAACATGTTCGTAGGACGCAGCCGTCACAGTGGTGACCTCTGAAGCACAGCAAGCTAGGATTATGCCTTCGCTGTCCCTAAACATGGCCTCCATTATTTTCTCAGCACTGGCGGTAACACGAAATTTCTTCGGAGATGGTGAGTCAGTGTGCGTACATTGTGCCCTGCGCCCATTACGTTTTCGTTTCAGGATTGAAAAACGGCACCCATGTCTCGTACATTGTGACCACTGTTGAAAAGTAAGCAGCATTCATTGTGTCATCACGTTTGAACTTCGCGTGACACATTGCCGCGCTGCAGCCTTGTGTGCGTCAATCACCCATCTTGAAGACCCTTCCTGCATATGTAGGTCTTCGTGCAGAACAGTGTACACAGCTCGCACGGAGACGCCAACTGTGGAGACGATATCTTTCACGCCATATTTCTGGACCTTGAAAACAACTTGATCTTGAAAGAAGCTGCTTTTGTTCGATATAACATGACATTTGGTTTACTTTGAACTGTTGCAGCCACGATATATTTTTTCACATCTATGACACCATTACGCACGTCTCGCTCAACTAACAATGAATGCTAATGGGTGTTATGTCACCCAAGTAGAGAAAACAGGTGATTACAGGCTGTTCTTGCATACGGAACGTAGTCATTTTAAGTAATGAAAACACTTCTCACTCTAGAGGCAGCCACATGGGTTACGTGTGTCATGCGGTGCTGCCATGTCTGTCACGCATTCAGAAAGAGTGCCTGCGATCCCAGTCCTGAGAAAGCAATAATGAAATCTTAGGAACACATTACGTATATGGCCATGTTAAGTGATTCATTCATTCTCATCACGCGACCAGATCTTCGCTCGTATAAAGAACTCTATATTAGTTCGAGAAAATGCAGTGAGAGAATAATAGGACGATAATGTTGCAAATGACAAGCCAGTTTCTCATTTTCGATGTCGGCAATTCTTGCACAGAAGCAGACTTCAAATCCCGCGGAACCAAACTGGAAAACATTCCCAGTATACGTAATCTCTCAGCTTCCATGCATGTACACGTGTAAATGCTACCCACAGGGGAATGAAATAATGTATGTTGGTGTCATAAGTTATCTTTGTCCTTAAAATGAGCCCTATTATTTATTCTCATGTCCACGTTTAATGCGAGACTTTCTTATATTCTCTTCATTGTGACATTTTTACCATTGAAGGAAAGGCGTCTTGGTTAATTCAGACATATAAAGGAAAAAAACCTGACAAATAAATTTTTTTTGCGACTTTATTGCAGTGCACAAAAGCAGGAGCGAAACTTAATATGTGTAAAGAATGTTTTCTCTCAATTAACTTATTTCTTGTGTTGGTTAAAATTAATTTTTATTTATATTTAATCTGTAAATTATATATTATTTAATATTAATATGAATTAAAAGGAGAGAAAATGAGTTTGTTGGTAATGGCTGGTAAGAAACAGTTCTCATGTAAGATATAATTAAAATGAATGCGCACGAGTTCGGTGCGCTGTCCTTTTGGTATAATTTTCCAGATACAGTTAATCTTTATTTCCATGAGGTGGAAGAATAGTCATATAGTATAACTTTGGTATGGCCTCAGAAAATTTGGACGTAACCGTGAATGGACTAAAGTTGCATACATGCTCAATCAGAAAACATTTATTCGTGGCTGTAGTCATAGTGCGAACTCGTCCTCCTTTTTATTTGACACATGGAATGATGCAAATTCAACAGCTGAATGTTTATCGTTGGCCAATTGTCCTGCAGGGAGTATCGGTNCTGAATTAGGATCGTCGGATGAGCAGGAGCGTTGGCTTCATGGACAAAGCACACGTACATGTTTTTCCGGTCGAATTACTTGCAATGATGGAAGGAGCTTTATTCTCCAAGCATGTTCGTAGGACGCAGCCGTCACAGTGGTGACCTCTGAAGCACAGCAAGCTAGGATTATGCCTTCGCTGTCCCTAAACATGGCCTCCATTATTTTCTCAGCACTGGCGGTAACACGAAATTTCTTCGGAGATGGTGAGTCAGTGTGCGTACATTGTGCCCTGCGCCCATTACGTTTTCGTTTCAGGATTGAAAAACGGCACCCATGTCTCGTACATTGTGACAACTGTTGAAAAGTAAGCAGCATTCATTGTGTCATCACGTTTGAACTTCGCGTGACACATTGCCGCGCTGCAGCCTTGTGTGCGTCAATCACCCATCTTGAAGACCCTTCCTGCATATGTAGGTCTTCGTGCAGAGCAGTGTACACAGCTCGCACGGAGACGCCAACTGTGGAGACGATATCTTTCACGCCATATTTCTGGAACTTGAAAACAACTTGATCTTGAAAGAAGCTGCTTTTGTTCGATATAACATGACATTTGGTTCACTTTGAACTGTTGCAGCCACGATATATTTTTTCACATCTATGACACCATTACGCACGTCTCGCTCAACTAACAATGAATGCTAATGGGTGTTATGTCACCCAAGTAGAGAAAACAGATGATTACAGGCTGTTCTTGCATACGGAACGTAGTCATTTTAAGTAATGAAAACGCTTCTCACTCTAGAGGCAGCCACATGGGTTACGTGTGTCATGCGGTGCTGCCATGTCTGTCACGCATTCGGAAAGAGTGCCTGCGATCCCAGCCCTGAGAAAGCAATAAGGAAATCTTAGGAACACATTACGTATATGGCCATGTTAAGTGATTCATTCATTCTCATCACGCGACCAGATCTTCGCTCGTATAAAGAACTCTATATTAGTTCGAGAAAATGCAGTGAGAGAATAATAGGACGATAATGTTGCAAATGACAAGCCAGTTTCTCATTTTCGATGTCGGCAATTCTTGCACAGAAGCAGACTTCAAATCCCGCGGAACCAAACTGGAAAACATTCCCAGTATACGTAATCTCTCAGCTTCCATGCATGTACACGTGTAAATGCTACCCACAGGGGAATGAAATAATGTATGTTGGTGTCATAAGTTATCTTTGTCCTTAAAATGAGCCCTATTATTTATTCTCATGTCCACTTTTAATGCGAGACTTTCTTATATTCTCTTTATTGTGACATGTTTGCCATTGAAGGAAAGGCGTCTTGGTTAATCCAGACATATAAAGGAAAAAAACCTGACAAATACATTTTTTTTTCGCGACTTTATTGCAGTGCACAAAAGCAGGAGCGAAACTTAATATGTGTAAAGAATGTTTTCTCTCAATTTACTTATTACTTGTGTTGGTTAAAATTAATTTTTATTTATATTTTATCTGTAAATTATATATTATTTAATATTAATATGAATTAAAAGGAGAGAAAATGAGTTTGTTGGTAATGGCTGGTAAGAAACAGTTCTCATGTAAGACATAATTCAAATGAATCCGCACGAGTTCGGTGCGCTGTCCTTTTGGTATAATTTTCCAGATACAGTTAATCTTTATTTCCATGAGGTGGAAGAATAGTCAGATAGTATAACTTTGGTATGGCTTCAGAAAATTTGGACGTAACCGTGAATGGACTAAAGTTGCATACATGCTAAATCAGAAAACATTTATTCGTGGCTGTAGTCATAGTGCGAACTCGTCCTTTTCATTTGACACATGGAATGATGCAAATTCAACAGCTGAATGTTTATCGTTGGCCAATTGTCCTGCAGGGAGTATCGGTGAGCGAATATCCAATGAAATAATGACAAGTGAAAATAACACGTATGATTATATTTTTATGCCGTCTAGTCTGTTGTCAACTTGCATCGTGAAACGAGTGGGTCCGTAGATATAATTTATCACTTTTGCTGAGAGTCGCCACCGTCGTGTCAAAACAAACCGCGTGTAGCATACGAACAAGCATAGCAATTTAGGATAATGAACTTGTGTATATCGTGAACCGGCAATGCAAAGCAGTAAAACTATATGTTACGTAGAGAAAATTTTAGTGCTTGGGAGAACACAACTTATATAGAATACGGAAGTGGTGCACGTTACACTCTTAAATATTCCATGCCCTAAACAACTATAAAATAATTTCATCGGGATTATTGTTAGGATTCTAACTATCTGGGAACGAGTTATTATAATATGAAAGATGGATGGAGCGAATGATATTAAAATTTAATACCACTGCATACAGAAAACTGTATAGTGTAGCCTACATATCNTGGAGCGAATGATATTAAAATTTAATACCACTGCATACAGAAAACTGTATAGTGTAGCCTACATATCACTGAGCTGACATCATTCTCCTGTTAGTAAATACGTTTAGATAAAAAATANATGAAATAATTTCATCGGGATTATTTTTAGGATTCTAACTATCTGGGAACGAGTTATTATAATATGAAAGATGGACGGAGCGAATGATATTAAAATTTAATACCACTGCATACAGTAAACTGTATAGTGTAGCCTACATATCACTGAGCTGACATCATTCTCCTGTTAGTAAATACGTTTAGATAAAAAATANAAACTGTATAGTGTAGCCTACATATCACTGAGCTGACATCATTCTCCTGTTAGTAAATACGTTTAGATAAAAAATACTTATATTATATACGTCCATTAAATTAGAATTTTTTTATTTTCCACACAGTGAAATAGATTTTATACTAGCTTGCAAACTAATTGCCAAATGTTGAAAATTTACCTCATGAAATTTTTGTAAGGGAATAGGTATTTATATTTTAAAAAACAATATTTTATATTAAAAATAATTTATTTCGTCATTAAATAGTGGCACATTTCTTTTTTAAAGCAGCAGATACACTCTTTTATCGAAAATTGATACTGAAAAACAAATGTAATCCTTTTGCAGCAGCCTGCTTAATACTAAAGTCATCAGAAATCCTCGGAATTGGGGGGATACCAAAGAATGGTCATTGACACGTATGATTCAGTCACGTTTTCAGCAAATGTCTGTGACAACTCAGACGTTTGATCATCGTCCACATGTAGACATATTCGATTGATTTACAAAATGTATTACTGTGAATTACGCCGAGCAGCGAGACGATGTAAAATGTACTTATTCGCCATGGACACTTGTGTCACTGTTGCGCAGAGCCGTCGCGACGTCGCAGCCACATGCTACCACCCGGCTGTTCCATATTTCGCACATGCAGAGGGCTTTTATCCCCCCCCCCTTTTTTCCAGCCAGGCGATATCCAATCTTTCAGCGGCACGCATTAAGTTCCGCACTTGGAAACCGCTCCGTTACGTACACGCGCGGAACAGTATTACTTTTAAACGCCGTGTTAACAGCAGGAGCGCGCGGCGCCCGTGCGAGGCAGCTGGTTTCCACTCTGCCTAGTCGCGGCTCTCAAAACGAATTGCACGGAAAACAACCTCGANCGCCCGTGCGAGGCAGCTGGTTTCCACTCTCCCTAGTCGCGGCTCTCAAAACGAATTGCACGGAAAACAACCTCGCCGGGACGCATCATCGCAGCTCGTAGCGCCGATCTGTGTTTCAATTTCCAGTTATACAAATTTTCACGACGTCGCGTCTGCGGTCAAAATTTCATAGTTACAACGTGAGGTTTTCACTCAGTTTCTTGGCGCAGATTCGTGACTGCCGCACTCACATCGCCGCAGTTTGTTTACTGCAACTAGATATCAACTATGAGTGCGGTAGTTAAAATTTAACTGAACATTTTTGAAAACCTCTCTGACTTTCTTCTGTTTGCCCATTGTACATATTCGTCACATGCAAAAATTGGCGTTAACCCGGCAACTAATAGTTAAAATAAATGCTTCGCTCAATGATATAAATTATACAGTTATGACCGAATAACTAATGCTCCTGTCTTTACTCAGCTTGTATAAAATAAAAAAAGCTAAACAAGAAGAAGTTATTGACATAACAAATGAGCCTACTTTCCTCAACATGGGTGCAATTAATTTTTAAACAGTTTCTCAAAAGAGGAGTTGGTAGTAATGACTTGACTTCTCTTTGAAACAATAACTTTAGAAATGGAAACAAAAATTTATGCAACAGTACTGAGATGATTACAAATACACACATGCCTTACCCGGGACTTGAACCCAGAAAACCTGGAACTATAAGCTGGCGTGCAATCTTCTGCATTACGGAGGTCGGATTCTGAGCATCAACAAAGTATTTAATCTGTCTAATGTTTGGAATGATAGGGTTTACTAACCATCAATATTTACAAATCTTTTATTTTGAAAAGAAGTGACTGAGCAACGTAAAACATGCAATTTTTTATGGCCTACCATAGCGCCACTTGTGTGAAGAATTTGATGGAAATCGGCTGTTTGGTCCCTGAGATATTAAATAATAAATCTCTATTTCCTTATTTAATGCTATCGTGCAAAATTGACAGGAAAAGAGGCTCTATATTAGAAGCTTCTAATGTATACAGTACACATAAAAATTTGTTTAAATTGTTTTATATATCAAACTTAATAAAATTATTTATGATGATGCCATTTTCAACAACGTTGTCAAACCCATTTAAATCATGAAAGTTTACATAATATTTTGTAGCATTTATGGTGTGCACCATTTGATACAAATTTGTTTGAAATTTTCCAGTGTAACATTTGATTGGAATCGGTTGATTGGTCCTCAAAACATGGCATAAAATTTCCATAATTTTCATGTGGCGATCTTCATAAATTAGGGACAAAAAAGTAATGTTATAGCAATTTCGATGAGTGTATACTACCAATAAACAATGCTAAGTTAAAACCAAATACATCGCCCACAAAACTTAAATGACATTATAGCCGCCATCCTGAATATATGTGTGTCCTACTGAAGAAATACATATCTTAATATGGTCTACCACAGTATAACATCTTTGCCAAATTTTGTTTTTAGAGGTATGAGATAAAATAATTATTTTTTATTGGTAGGGCTATCCTACAGAATGACAGACCATGAAATAAGGCTCTGCATAAACAAATTTGGTGGTTGTAATAGTTACTGCCAGCATACAAAATTAAGTTGGAATTAGTTTCGTTACTAATATATACTGAGCTAAAATATTTATGTAGCCACCATTTTCAAAATAGGTGCCTCATCTGCATACAACATAACGGTTTATTTTACCTGCTGCAGTACTGCTTGTTTGCCAAATTTGAAAGGAATCTGTCAATTTATCCCCGAGACATGACAAAAAACTATTTATTCGCATGGCGCTATCATACAAAATGACGTACAAAAGATGCTCCACGTAGATACAGTTGATAGTTGTAATGTTTTCTGCCAGTACGCAAAGTTATGTTGGAATAGATTACATAGTTTCGACGATAGAGCACTCTAAGATAAATTGGCTATATGGACACCATTTTGAAAATAAATGTCTGGAATGCATAAAACATATCGCTTAATACCATATGCATCAATACTACGTATTTGACAAATTTTGTGGAAGTCGGTTAATTATTTACTGAGTTATGACATAATAACTTTATTTATTCGTACAGCGCTATCTTCCAAAATGGCCTACAAATGTGGTTATTTTTTTGGCATGTATGATGCTTGTAATTTAAACTTTCGGTATACAAAATGTATTCGAAATTGGTGAAATGGTATAGCAGATATAATAAATAAACTTAAAACATTTGCATGGCTGCAATTTTGAAAGTAAGTAACGAATCAAGTTCAAATACTTGCGTTTGCATGACCTACCTTAGTATTTCTTACATGCCAAATTAGGTGAGAATTGGTTGAATACTTTTCTATTTATAATGCAAAATATTTATTTTTCCGGTTGGTTCTATCTTACAAATGATGGACCTACAACTATATACATATTATAATTGAATGATTACAAAATGTTCTCCCAGCATACGAAATTTGGGTTAAACTGGTTGAATGGTTTCCGAGATACGACATATCGCCTACAATTTTAAAATTTTCGCCATTTTGAAAGTAAATGCCCGACGGGGTCGAAAAATTTAAAGGTCAGGTGTCCTTTCTAAGTATCATATGAGTACCAAGGTTGGTGAAATTCGGTTGAAACGTTCAAAAATTGAAAGGGGGGACACACACACGCTCAGACACACATCCGCACACAGGCAGAAAAGTGATCTCAAAAGCCTTTCTTTCCTTCGGAAAGTAGGCTAAAAATATAACACTATTAAGAAGATGATAAGACATTCAACTACCTTTCTTAATCCGCAGTTAAATCTGTAGATTTAAATGTTAGTGTTTCACGTTAACATACCTACCTATTATACCTATGTAGTTCTGGACAGATTTTTTTTTTTCTAACTATGATTTCACAATCGCTGTAATGGTACCAGCCATATCAAACCGACTGTAGCAAAATAAATCCTGATTAAGTCTACTTACAGCAGAAATATTATAACGAATAGATTTGGAAGCATTCATAGAGACTCGGAATTTTCGCGATCTCCTCTCGTAATAGTGTACTCATAGACGCATAGACCTCAAACGCATAGACGTCCATATGAAATGTGATTGGGCCAGACAACACACAAGCTCCTCAATGAGAAAGCTTTATATTACACTGGTTTTAAATGCATAATGCATAATATGTTGCTAAAGTATGTATATTGCAGATATATTTAAAAAATAATACAAAATTACGTACGTTAGTTCACGTAAAATACGGTTTTAGTAATCTACAACGCATCAAAGAATTTCTAAACAAGTTTAATGAAGTTAAACTTGCATGTAATTTTCACAATTTAAATGTAATTTTGTGTCGATGTACTTGAATAAGTTGTAGATATACAATATCATTTTTGTAACACTTCCGTCTTACCTTTCGCAAGTGACCTTTGCGCAGTACCTCCAAACACCAGTTCGGGACAAATATTTATATATTCGCCATGCCTTAGGCCACTAACGAGAAAAGTAGGAGAAAAGCATTAATGGATCTTTGGTTGTGTAGTGTGTGACCCAACACATTAGGTTTAAAAAAGTTACTTAACTAATGAGCCTATTCCCACTACATGGGAGCAAATAAGTTTTAATGAAGTTCTTAAAAAGCTTAGATGGTAGGTATGTCTTGGCGTCTCGTTGGCAGCAATATCATTAGAGACGTAACCAGAAAAATAATCAACAATAGTGAGACAATCACAAATACTCACGTGCTTTACCCAGGAGTAGAACCCAGAAAACCTCGTACCGTAAGCTAGAGTGGAATAAACTGCTTTACGGAGGTCGGATTTGGAGCGCCAACTTCGGATGTATCCAGCCTAATGTTTTAAATGATAGGGTTTACTAACCGAAAACATTTACAGGCCGTAAGTTTGAAAAAAAGCACCTCGGCCACTTAGAACGCGTAAGTTTACATGGTCTTCCGTAGCGCTACTTGTGTGAAGAATGTTTACATGTCCCTCTGTAGCACTTATGGTGTGCAAAATTTGGCGGAAATTAGTTTTATTTCTTCGCTAATATGGAAAAATGTTAAATTGTTTCACCTGACGCTGTTTTGCAAAAAAGATGGCAATGGAGGATGACTGAATGTATAATTGATGCTTCTAATAAATACTCAGAGTGTAAAAAATTTGGTAAAATTTTATGTTGAATTATTTAATTGATAGAACATATTAGCCAATACTTATTTATATTACAGCCATTAAAAAAGGCATCCTGCTCCAAAAACATATTTGTTTACATATCCTACTGTAGCACTACTTGCGAGTAAAATTTGATGGGAATCGGTTTATTGGTACTCGAGATATGTATCATGTGACGATCTTCATAATTCGAAGACAAATTGTTATATATCAGTACATTCTATGATTGTCATAGATACATACTGCCAATATACAAAGTTAAGATAAAATCGGTTACATTGTTTCTTAGATAATTATAGCCCACTAAGAGATATTGTTACTATAGCTGCCATTCTGAAAATAAGTGCCTGGCACATTTATAACATACAAATTAACACATCCTACCATAGTACAACTGCTTCGCCAAATTTGGTGGAAATCGGTTGACTGTTTTCCGAGATATGACTATAAAACTTTATTTTTTCATGTAGGTGTATCTTACAAAATGGCGGGAAGATGAGTCTCTGTATAGGCGAATTTGAGAGTTATTATAGATACTGCCACCATAAAAAGTTAAGGTGAAATTTGTTTCGCAATTTCGTATATATAACTTACTGGAACAAAATGTTAATAGGGCCGCCATTTTAAAAGAAAGGCATTGTGCCACCCAAAAAATATCGGNCCATTTTAAAAGAAAGGCATTGTGCCACCCAAAAAATATCGGTTTATATGGCCTGCCTGAGTGCTACTTGATTTCAAAATTTTCTAGAAACCTGTTTGTTTTCTCCGTGGATATGACATAACAATTTTAACTTCTCATGTCATATGGCGGACAAAACAGACTTTCCACATACACATTTGATGGTTGCAATATATACTACCAGCATAAATAGTTAAGTTGCATTTAATTACATGATTTCGACGATATTACATACACATATAACATAGCTATATAGCCTCCATTTCGAATATAAGTGTCTCACATCCTTAACACATAGTGGCTTACATCACCTGCCACAGTATTGCGTGTTCTACAGATTTCGTAGGAATCGGTCAATTGTTTCCCGATATGTGACAAAAATGTTTTATTTATTCGTGTGGAGCCAACTTATAAAATGGCGGCAATTGTGGTTATATGTCAACATATACAATGCTTGTAACAGATACTTCCAACATGCATCATTTGTTCGAAATTTGTCATTCATAAATATATCAAATAAACTTAAAATATTTAACGAGCCACAATTTTGAAAATAAGTGCTTAATCAATTTAAATTGTAAAGGTTTTTATGATCTACCATTGGTCTACCATACTATTTACTTGCCAAATTTGGCTAGAATTATTTGTGTAGTTTTCGAGATATGACGTAAAGGCATGGGGTGGTATCTTCCAAAACAGCTGACGCACACCAATAGCCATATCTAAATTCAACGCTTACATAATGCACTGCAAACATACAACATTTTATTTAAATCGATGGAATGTTTCCTGATCTATGTCATATCACCACATTGAAATGGCAGCCACTTTGAAACATAGCTCCAAGCGTGGTTGAAAACTACAAAAGTCAGACGTCCTTACTATGTAAGATATGTGTATCGAGTTTACTGAAATTCAGTTTGCGCATTAAACACATATTTACACACACACAGCCACAAATACAGGAAAGTGAAGTAATAAGCCTTTATTTCTTTGGAAAATAGGCTCAAAACAAATAGGTCGAGCCTAAATCCTCGACCAATGCCAGAAGGTATTTCAAAGTATCAAGAAGGCATCAAGATGAAGATATATAAAGACCACGAGTCCAGAGTCGTCGGAAAGCTTCAACGTGGCTTTGGAAACCCAATCGCAAAGAGTAACAAATATTTACAAATAAAAATGACAGTTAAGAGCAAAATAACATATTACCTATGTGGGAAAAAAACACGTAATCGACGTATCAAAAGCAGTAACAAATGGACGATAACTCCATTAAATAAAGATGTAGCTAAAAAATCAGCCAATTCACGCCATAATGGTAACAATCCAGAAGACGTAAAAAGGGCGCGTTCCTGAAAGCCAAGTGAGTATTACAAATATCAAGTCGCTTGGTATAACACCAGTTGTAATGCCTTTTTATATGATATTTTACATTGAGACGATGAATACTTTATAAAATTAAGTTGACAATTCCAAGGGAATCAAATATATATTTGATGAAATATCAGGTATTTCGTTTCAACAAAACCTATTTTAGATACTTTGTTCCTCTTTTAAGCACAATCAAAGCATGCTCATTAATTGGTCATCAATACATCTTAAAATTATAGTTTGGTTGAAATTTCTAAGCATTGCTTGGTAAATAAACAATACTACAGAAACTGTGTCAGATATTATTTGATCTTGATCGTATAAAGAGACATGTAATTAAAATAATAGGGNAACAATACTACAGAAACTGTGTCAGATATTATTTGATCTTGATCGTATAAAGAGACATGTAATTAAAATAATAGGGAACTGGAAAAGAAAAACAACAGCGGCTTTGGCATAAAAACCCAAACATGTTCTCTGACAGAGAATACAACAAGGTTCAAAATTAAAAAAGATCATCAAAAGTTAGGCGACTGTCTACAAATGACACACTCTTCTCAATTTAAAAATAATTTCAAAAGCTAAAAACTGTAAATGTTGTGTACATTCATAATTACTTACTTACAGCTTTTAGATCCCTGAGTTACTGGACTCACTTTGAAATAGAAGAATGTTTTAAAATATAAAATAAATATTGTGAAAGAAAATAAGTCTGTGGAGAACCTGAATTCAAGAACAAACAAAAAGAAATAAAACATGCGAGTAAAGTACAAACGAGTCCCACAAGGAAAAAATTGCTTTTCTTCATAGTAGATTCTGAACAAATAAGAGCAGCACGTTTACCTAGAGAAATGTAAATGTAAACCTCACCGTCAAATGCACTCTTTATATCTGCATTTATTTAGTTGTAAAACTAAAAGTTTAGTTCATTAATATTTTGTGTTTTGAATTAAAATGAAATGGGTGATAAAACTGTGTTGAAATTTCGCTATTTTAAAGAAAACTTTTAATATTGCCGACGAAGTTTTAGAAATACTTCTTTAAAACGAATCTCTTTAATTGTAATATCTCAGAATGCGCGAATGTTGATTAACAGAATAAGTAACATAGTTATAAAAATACGTAAGAATTTTTACATTAAGAGCAACGGTATTAAAAAAAATTAATTAAGAAATGTATGCAACATTTTTTTCTATAATAATACAGAGCTCTCTACACAAGCAAAGTTATTTATTACAAACCAGGAACGAAGTCTTCAATAGGTGACGAGGAAAAAAATTTATTGAAAGTATAGACGAATATTGTGCTATTTTAAAACAGTTCATGGAATTTCTATACTACTTGAAGTATATGGAGAGTGGGAACGAGTTCACTGAAACCATCATGAGATTAAAGTGAAAAATGATGTCCGCCAGAAAGAAAACAATTTTAAATACAAAATTGAAAAAGTTTTTAAAAAAAGTCAAAAATTGTAGACGACGTAACACCAGATTTATCAAAAATATAGTAAAATAAAAAAGAACAATGATGTACAATAAAAAAATTACCATACTTGTTGAGNGTGTAGACGAGGACACACCAGATTTATCAAAAATATAGTAAAATAAAAAAGAACAATGATGTACAATAAAAAAATTACCATACTTGTTGAGGCTATAAAGTTTGCAAGTGATGATTTAACAAAAAGCAAAACTATTACAAATTAAAAAAAAAAACAGGTAAGGCAGTGGAAGAAACTGATGACAGAACCTTCTCTGCCATACATGCATTAGATAAACGCATATAAATAAACGAAAAATAAGATAGAATAGGTGAGTACTTTTTAGGGGACCACTTCGGATATGCTCCAGGAGAAGTAATCTTAGCTTCAAGAATGGCATTGGAAAGAAGACAATGAACAGACAGGAGGAGCTATCTCAGGTTCATTGATTTTGGAGAAGGAATTCGATATTGTAAGCTGGGAACGGCTTTTTAGAGCTATGGAGAAAGTTCGTATTGAATGCTAGGGAGAAAAATAGTTTTCCCGCTTTGCCGAAATCTGATTACAAAAATAAATGCAAATAAGGGTTAAAATTAAGAGAAATATCAGAAAAGGTGCGAGCTAGTGGTGTCTCGTCTCCTCTATTTTAATATGTTCGTTGTGAGCTTGTGAAAACTCAAAGAGGATTTAAAAGAATAAACGTCAATGATAATAGATTGTATTGTAACATATTATTATTTTTGCAGATGGTATAATAGCAGTTGCACATTCGGGAAAATAATTGAGTAGCACAGATGAAGGTGCTGCTTCGAACTCCTAGATAATGAAAAGGGAAAGCGAACAAAAAAATGTAACCAGCCTGTTGTAAAATTAAACAGAAAAATTAAAACCAACGTGAAAAAAAAAAAATTATCAAACACGAGATATTTTTTGCCGGAATTAAGAGATGAACAGCCCCGACGAAAGATCATTTAATTCCCCTAGGTTTATTATCGACACGATTTTATGTTAAAACGCTAACTGTAGTGAAAAGGACGACTTGCATGCTAATATAACCTAAATCTACGTCTTAAAACGGTATAGTCATTGCTTATTCTTGATTCGAACAAGAAACCTCGTCCGCCAAAAACTAATAGCAACCGCGGTTGCGACGGTCGCTCATAAAAGGAATGTACTACGTTCCTCAGAGTAAGTGTTAGGGAATATATAGCAAGGTAATTTGAGTAAACTACTTCATGGAANAGGAATGTACTACGTTCCTCAGAGTAAGTGTTAGGGAATATATAGCAAGGTAATTTGAGTAAACTACTTCATGGAAGATACGATAGGAAACCGTAAGTGAAGTCTCGAAGCAGCAGAAGTATGTACGTAATGGAAAAAAAAAANCATTTAATTCCCCTAGGTTTATTATCGACACGATTTTATGTTAAAACGCTAACTGTAGTGAAAAGGACGACTTGCGTGCTAATATAACCTAAATCTACGTCTTAAAACGGTATAGTCATTGCTTATTCTTGATTCGAACAAGAAACCTCGTCCGCCAAAAACTAATAGCAACCGCGGTTGCGGCGGTCGCTCATAAGAGGAATGTACTACGTTCCTCAGAGTAAGTGTTAGGGAATATATAGCAAGGTAATTTGAGTAAACTACTTCATGGAAGATACGATAGGAAACCGTAAGTGAAGTCTCGAAGCAGCAGAAGTATGTACGTAATGGAAAAAAAAAATCTATAAGGTCATATCAAGTTCATTTACACACGGTTTTAAATAACTGCTATCTCATTTTTCAACTATTAAAGATAGTAATATTACTGCAATTTCAAAGTATGCTAATGTTACTGGTTAACAGTGCTGTGGTACGATAAAATGCGCTTGTAAAATATGCAACGCAAATTGTAATTTTAACATTAAAATTTTAAAAATTTTGCTTTTATTGTTGTTAAAATTGTAATAGTTTCTGTTTCCTAAATTTAATTTTTTAAATAAAACACGTTTCATGTTTTAGACACAGAAATTAAAATGNTTTATTGTTGTTAAAATTGTAATAGTTTCTGTTTCCTAAATTTAATTTTTTAAATAAAACACGTTTCATGTTTTAGACACAGAAATTAAAATGTACTTCTCCGAAGTCAAGCATTTGAATCTGAGAATGTGTTCCCTGCTGGAAAGTATGTTTCATCGCATAATTTTCATAATGGGCATAGATTTAATGGAAATATTCGAATACGAAGCTTGTTACAATCGAAGACTAATTACCACTTCAGTAGCCTTCTTACGAGTAAACATAGCAACAATCAGGGCTCCATTATTTTGGGCTAAAAATATTCAAAGATGGAACAAAAATATTTGGTGTGTCTCGATTCCTCTCTTTGGAAGACATAAAAAAAACCTGTAAAGATTGACTCACCGGTATGACATACGCAGCTTGTCTCACGAATNACATACACAGCTTGTCTCACGACTTGTTAATTATTACTAGAAGAATCATGTTTTCTGTACTAGCAAACATGGCTCGCCTGTGAACATGGAATTCCGCTCTTTCTCTTTCGTTTTCATTCGCTCCCAACTTTGCTGTTAAAATTACAAAACTTTATTATTGCTTAACACAGACGTCGTCCGGGTTTTGTTTCGTCATAACCCTGGTGTTTATAAAATAATTTAATGACAGCTACAATGAACTTCATTGAAATTTCCTTTCCTGTCACAGTTTGTTGGCGGTAAACAAGAGGAATAAATAGCGGTATTCATGTTCAGTGTTAGGAGACTCTTCATCAAGTAGTAGCATAGAAAAAATAGTCAACTAAAACGTTTTTTAGCGATAGTGTGACACGCAGAGGCGGATATAAAATGAAGAGTAAATATTAAAAGTGGGTGGAAGGAATAATTTTTATGTAACTGATCACTGTTATTATTCTTTTCTTTTAAATACAATTAAATGCACCGAAGTTATTGGTGGTCAAGAGAATGCGGTTGTGTTCTTCAAGCCCAGAGGTTATTGAAAATCTTTTTGGCGTTCGTAATTATTGCAGATTTTGTGAGAAGCTCTGGAAATTCATATTTTAAATCTTAATATATAATTTAAGATAAATTGAGCACAACGTTAGAACACATCATTTACTTAAAATTTCTTTAGTAAATTATTTATTTTGCACAAATTAAGTACTAAGTTATGGTAATCGAAAATATATAGGAACATTTCATTATGAAATAAAATAAGGCTTTATTACATACAACTTTTGCGAAAAAAATTCTATGTTAACACAAGTCTTATGATATGAATATGTTTTATTTTGTAATTATATTTGAACAATGAAACATTTTGCTATACAAATCAACATTAAGACGCTTGAACGCCAAATTCCATAAAAATTAGTTACTATAAAGAGTTATGAATGATCTGGATGGCGCTTTATGGATGATGTCATAACTCTCGATGAGATCAAGATGATATGAAAATGGAGGAGTGGGGAATATAGTGATGAGGGAAACGGTAGCACTCTGAGAAAACTGACCGGCTAATGGTAGGGTCCGCCACGTTTCCCACTTGTGAAAATGCGGGCTCGACTACGCCGGGAATAAAACTCGGGTTCGTCTTCAGGAAAAAATCTGCGTAACCACTACACCACCACGGCGACAGTCTGAAAATGATGTAAAATCATAAAGTGAATATTCTATATAATCTAAGTGCAAAGTTTGCAACGAAATCCATATTTTTTGAGTTACGGTATTGTGATATACGTATTTAACATTTATTAAGTGTGATAATATTCTTAAACCAATACTTCTTAAAATCGGCGCACAGACACACGCACACGCACAACACGTCAGAGAAAAATCACTTTTATTTTATCTCGCAAGAATTCCTTTTTAAAAAATATCGTTAAAATATCACATATTTTAATGTTTTCATATTGAAATTATTTCCACACAGAAAAAAAAAAGAAAGAAAGAAAAAAAATGCTTGTTACACGTAAAAAAAAATTTGCGAATTTTCGAAATGTTTTGCATAAACCGTGACAATGTTTTCTGGAAACTCCGACTGTGCGTGCGTCTTTACGTAAACACCAAATTGTTATGATAGCGTTAATTCAACTGTTTAGGCAAGTGGTACACTTCTTAATATCTTCTATGCTTTGGCAGGATCGTTGGAAAATGTACTTTCAGCAACCTTATATCGCCATTTTCTGAGCGATAAAAAACTTGAAAATATCGCAGTATCAGCACATAAATAGAGTTAGGCTATGTTTTCTATACTTTGATTGAAAGCGGAAGACTTCCATATTTCACTAGGGTCATGTTTAATTGCTATAATGGTTATTTATCCCATTTTAAAACCGAAAATAAAAATGAAGCGTATTTTAATCTAGGCCACGACGAAATAATGGAATGCGAAAGGAACCCTCTGTCCATGATTACAAAATATTTTTTTATGAAGCGACGTCTGTGTTCACTGTGTATCGTAAGGTTTCCCCCAGGTTCGCAGGGATATTAAAACATTGCTCTTTATCCTCTTGTCCATCAATCAACTCGAGGCATGAATCAACATCTGGACAGATTTCATCACCGGTGATGACCAACAACAACTGTAGATTCACTCGTTTTAAATTAGACAAGCAACGTCAATTTTTCATCTACATCCACGTGCAGAAAGTTTTATTAGTTAAGAGCTTTGAAGCGTTGTCGGTAGCGGGGAATGAAGCATATTGTTACTCATGTAATGATTTTCTTGTGATGTATTGCTACATCGACGTGAGAGTTGACAGGAAGACAAACTTCCCATTAAACCTACACTTCGCAATGTGATTAATGGCGTGGCAGTGTGTCAACATCTAAAGTTGGCCGCAGAGTATTTGAAATAAAAGAGGTCTTCGAAATCTATTTTCCAATATTTACATGGCAGATTAATTAACTATTTACTGAAAACCTGTATCACAATATCATAACCGTAAGCCCTCTCCCACAAAAGTTAATTTAAAATTCTGTTTATTTGTAGTTCATTTCTTCAAGAGAATTTGAGAATGTAACCCTAAAGTCAAGGTTTAAAAAAGGTTTCATGCAAAAATTATTAAAGAACTATTTTGCGTAGATATATCATTCCGTATTTATGAAACAGTAAATATTTATTTCAAAAAGTATTATCTAATGATCTGAGTTCACATCTAAGGTGTAGCTGTTGAGAATTTGTGACTTTACTTGTACGGAAATTTAATATTTAAAATACAGAAAGGGTAAAAAAAGCACCAAGTTAAAAATAAAGAACTGTGAGCACACGGCCTCTAGCTCCCGTCTGATATTTTCAACTACGTATACGCACGCACATTCCATTACAAATTCCAACATAAAACCAATTTTTGGTCAGTTGAAATATCGAAATGTTTTACGTTTGTAAGCGAACTGTATATTTTTGTAAACGTTAACGCTTTCTCCCCCCCCTCCCCATAGGACAAGTTTAATTAAAAATGTATTTTTAATCTTATATGTTTGTCACAAAAATAATAGTGGTTATGAATTATTTTGCAAATAAATTTTCCAGCGCAATAATGCAAAGTAGATAGTCTTAAAAACCTTGTTTCTCATAATTTTTGTAATTTTACCTTTTGTTAAAGATAAAAATATGTACATATGTTTCGCTGAAGGAATGTTACTACAGTTTTGTAATACTGAAATCAGGATAAGACAAAAAGACTAAGGGCTCGTCTTGTTATCTGATCCTAGTCGGTTAGAATGTATGACCAACTAACGGTTTCACTACAGAATACTAAAAGCGTCTCACCTCCTGTATTGACAGAAAATTAGATGGTCACCGTGGTATAGGTTGTTCACGGTAAACTGAGAACTTTTAAAAATCCTGCTTAAGATCTACTGTTATGAACGTTGTGTATTCTTCCCCGTCATATCTAAAAGTAACATTGTCATGGACCTGAACACTTTATTTATGCGTCAGCCAAGTGAAACTGAAAATACTACAAAAGTAAATATTTTACACATCTTCTCATATTTACACTTAGATGTATAAAAAACAGAAAAATACAGAAATAATTATGTTATCACAGAATTTTATCTAACAGTTTTTATTTGAAGTTAAGACATGTAACTACTTTCTTCTCCATCGTTACCAATTTGACTGGGCGCATGCCACTCTGCGCACCTGTTGAAAAAAATGCAGATAGGAACAGTGCTCACTTTATCGTGAACAGCCTATAACAGTCTGAACTCTATGTTATGATCGCGTTTGCACAGATCACACTCGCATAAACGCGCCCTCGCAACATGGAATGTAAGAAGGTCACAGGGCGGAATTCTTCAAAGGCCGGGGACAAGGACTACGTAAGATGACGCCACCCACATAGCAGTTTCAGGGCACGATTGTATGAGCCGAAATACGTATAGGGCAGTAAGAAATTAGTAGAGTGCTGTCTTCGTAATGGCGACGCCACCGGTCCTAGCAGTCCCTGCGGTAGACCAGAACGTGGCTACCCCTTACTACTAATATCATATAATTATAAGTAAACTAGCGAACCGGCCTGGTTTCGTCCGGTAACAATTTAGTTATTACAGCGATACTTGAAAGACAAATATGGTTTCTGTGGGTCATCCTTAAAAGATAAGCATATGCTATTGAGGACGTTTCTGTAGACTTTTTTTGATAACTACAATTCTGTAGTATATTAATTTGATGTATCTCTTATGGTTTATTCAGTGTAAGCTACCTAAGCATGCTTAAAGCGGGTTTTAACTACTTGAATACGGTTCGACATTTCTCTACTATCCTTACATTAAATATAAATGAATTATACACTAAAACTTTCCTCAAGAAATTATCTAAATGAAGTTGAAAACTTCATCAAAATCCATTGAGTAGTTTAGAAGTACTAAGCGAACACATAGACATACGCAGATAAGCTACTTAGTTTTGTACTATTTAGATATATTGCATGTTTTTATTTGCCGTATTAATAAAAATTCAGTTTTGGAAATACTTAACGTATTATTTAATTACATGTGTTGCCTATGCTATCATCGTCCCTCGACCGTATAACAGGTATTACCATATTAACATGATAAATAAAAATAATCTATAACAATTCACATAACGGAAGACCTGAGTTCGATTTCCGGTCCTGGGATCCCTCCACATCGCGTTTTTTTCTAATGGTTTTCTTAAATCACTCCAGGCAAATATTGTGAGGATTCCTTGACACCGTAAAAGCCACATTCCCTTCCCCGTTTGTCTAAGTAATTTCTTCTCTCTCAGATAACCTTGTTGTTTACTAGACGTAAGTCCTTCTTATGGTATATAATCTATTCATGGTTACTTCCAATTTTTCTGAAACCCTACTTAAGTTTTACTTCCAGCATATTCCTCCACCTCATACAAATAAAGCTTGACCAAGTCTAGAAAATTACACCAAAGGGACAGCGCATCGCTTTCGTGAGAACTCTGTGTAATGATATTGTACATAATAACTATTCCTTACTAGGAATTAACCACACACGCGTTTAATCCCTGCATTTATTCACATAAATTATAAATGAATAATTTTAGTTTTTAGGTAAAATATATGTAAAAGTTAAATTTAACCGAATATAAGATACTTTTAAGTTAACAGAAGCACACCACTCTTGTGATATGCGACATATTTAGGAAACAACCAACGCGCCATGCATGGGGTGACTTTTCAAAAGTTTGATTAAAAAAGTTTAAATAATCCACGAACAGACTATATTCTATACTTTCCACGAATATTGAAATCAACTGCAATAAAATAGGTTCCAGTTGGATGAAGATGGAGTCTTGCGCGAGATTAGAACCCGGAACCTTATGGTTCAAAGCGAACGCCGAAGCGGCCTTTACCGTTGATGAAATATAATGGAAGATGCGCATGCCTGCAGCGCAGTAACCATCTTAGTGTCTCAACTGCTGTTATTCCCACCCAACTGTCTAAACCTTATGGCTTCGACTAAAGTTCGCACAGTGTTTATTAAGAAAAGAGTTTTGATAAATTTGCTCATTATTTTTTAGAAGGTTGTAACGCAAATGCTGTAAAATACATATGTGCAAAGTGTCATTATTTTACATAAAAGTGCGGGTTTGAAGTAAAAATAACACGTAAACAAATGTTACATCATTGTTTGAACACGTGTTTTCGGAAATTCTGTCGGCAGTTCTTGAGTCAGTGTTGACGCCATCCGCAAATGCTAAAACCAGTCTACCTCATTTTAAATCTATGAACGTTACCAGCGTCGTTTAATCTGAAGCGTTCTTGTGAAATGAGCTGTTATATCTGGTCATTGTACCGAGGCTCAGCCGAACCGAGTTAGAGCCGGTAATTTATCCTATAGCGTTTGCGCGGGCAGTGGAGGAGAAGAGAATTCACTGCAGCTACAGAATATCTAAGCATGCATGCATGAAACCGCCGCTTCTATGACGGAATCGAGTCGCAAGCGTCAGAAAAACGGCATTAACCGGCTAGCAACATAGAGGAAATTAATTTGCTATAAATATTTGTGTGTGAACTCTCCAGACTGTGACCAGATAATTAAGTAATCTTCCACGGCATCAACTAGCCAGTAGAACGCGAGGCCCGTTTCTAGAGCGTCATGCAGTCAGTAACTGACAGAGTACGCTTACACAAAAGGAAACAGCCACGTCGTTCCCTATCTGTATACCTACTTGTTCTGCAGATTAACTAATTATTCGAGGGACTTAAGTATGATTGCGAGTGAATCTCAATTATTCAGCACAAAGTTAGATTTTTTTTGGGTGACTCACACAGATCAAACGTAAACGGGAAGACGTGTATGCTTGTCTATCTCCGCCCAGCCTCACAGAGGATGAGCCTGTCATGTGAGTCTCGTTCACAAGTAACCTGCAGTTTGAAAAAATGTACCTTGACCTCGTGTATTGCCGGACATGGAGACCCTGTGTACACAACTGTGCGAATTATACACATGTAGGTAATATTTGATCTGTAGTGTACGCCGCGAAGCTCATTGGGTGGGTAAACGATTCACACATCGTCCTAGTGGTCTAGGTTACGTGTGATTTATATCACTGAAGCCGAACACAAAGATTATTGTCTGTAACAACGATAAAGTGTTTTGTACTTAAGCACAGTGCGTATCATAAAATTTGTTTGCATCACTTCAAATCGTAAATTAAAATAACTCTGGAAGGGTTGAAAACGCGAAGAAGTCCGCGACGGTATAGCGGCCAGACTACTCGCCTCTCACCACGGAGAACTGGCTTCAAATCCTGGTAGGGTCGCACATGAGAAGAATGCTGAGGACGTTGATGATGGCTGGTGGGTTTTCTCGGAGTGCTCGTTGTTCTTCCTCACTCGCCGTAATTCGTTGCTGCTTGATATCCACCTTAGGCACTAAATATTTCAGCTGATACGAGCCGACGGAAGCGCTCTCACTTTCTCAAAGCGCGAGGAAACTGCAGGAAGAGAGGACGCGAGGCGTTATTACAGGCCATTGAGCACGGAGGCGCTTCGCCGGCCATGCCACTGGAATACATCGCCACTTTAAACATCCCTCTCTAGCCTTCATCCCTCTAGCCATTCATGCTTCCCTCGCCTAACTGCGCTACATAACACTAACTGTTAACAGTTAACTATGATAATACTCCAGCCTACTCTTGCCACCTCCCCCTCGGTCCATTACGTCTCTCGCCTAGGCCATTGTTTTCTCTGCAGAGGACAGTTTCTCTTACGAGGTTTCGTTTCGCGACCGCTGTTTATTCTGGGCGTTTCCTCTAAACCCCTTTCTCCACCCCTCCTTCTCTCCTGGCCAGTATTTTCGCTGCTAATATCGTGCGCCGACCTTATAAATGTCAGGCCGGCATTAAATAGCACATTCGCGTATTGCGAGTAAGGGAGATGGGTATAGGTGTATTCACGTCCTAAACGGTAATACGTGGTCACAGTAATGGGACGATTTTGTTCCACGACGCCACCATCATCAGAATACAGAATACTTTTTCTTAACCTTTTTCTTAATAAAACTTATGTATATAATTAAATTTCACTCTCTGTCCTTGTGCGGAGCCCTTCACTGTTGAAGTTGGGCTCTACATTTTCTTACGGCAATACTTGATAATAAGGTTTGAATGAAAACTTACATATAGGTGTAGTGACAAAAGGAGAACTTTGAGTTAACCCCAGCACTTCACCTTTGTAAACTTACGTTTGATGAATGTGCAACACTTTAAGGACATGTCAGTGACTTCTTTAAGTACACATTTAGTGGCTAAAACACAATTTACCAATATTTAGTAATACCCACTTAAAACGTTTTGTGATCATTGATTATATGCGCTAAGTGTTTCAGAGGTCATTATAATTGGTAAGTTCAACAGTTTTAAGCCTTTCTTTGCTAAATAAGTTACGTAAAACCGACGCTATCATAGTGTGTGATATGGATGTCTTGTAGTTCGCGCATATTTTGTACGCGAATGAAGCCAACCTCGGGCATTAATATTGTATGCATACCATGCAAATCGCAGTATGATATGGTAAATGGCTATGTCTTCCGCAAGTAACAACCATTTAGACTTTGGCAGTAGAGGGGTTATGGGGACTTTGGCAAATGGAGACCTGGGACCGGAGCGTCGGAGCTGTTCGTACTCTGTCATTACGGTTGGCCGGCGGCCATCTAGGGCCCAGGTGACCTTGACCCTGACCTTTGCCGGCGATATTTAACTTTTAAAACCCAGAAAATCCATAAAAATTCTAAAAATTATTAAAATTTTTTAACTATTTAAAAATAATTAAGAAATTATAAAAAATTTATTCAAAAATTGTATTAAAAAAAAATTAATTTTCGAAGGTCCCCCATACACTTTTCTTTGAATACTCACTCCACCATCTTGGTAGGTGCAGTCCACCACCTTGGTAGGCGTCACAGCCACTGTCCGCCATCGTGATAGGTGCAGGTTTTAAGGCCCGAAGGCCAGCACACCCTCCATCCTCCCGCACTGCAACTGTACTCGGATGAGTAAGACAGTGCACGGCACTTGAACTCGCCCACATTTCCGACCGGGTTCCCCCCGAAGCGCACTGTCGGTGGTCTCTGCAGCTTCCCCTTAAGCAGCATGGTCTTTGTTTTCTCTGCAGAAAATTTTAGTTTGACTGTTTCTGCCCATGTGTTTATCTTTCCCATGATTTCTGCGGCTTTCGTCTCCAAAACTCTTCTTGACTTGCCAGATATCAGGACAAGTCCGTCATCCGCATATCCAAACACAGTGCACCCCGGTGGGAGACCCAGCTCCAAAAACCCATCGAAAAGGACGTTCCACAGGATCGGTCCGAGAACCGAACCCTGCGGGCATCCCTTCGTCAGGCGCTTCTTTACCTGCATAGTCTTTGCAGAATAAAGACTCCACCTGTTGTTGAAGAAATCTTGAATGACCCTGTACAGATTGGCTGGACATTTCTTCCTTTTAAGTTGCCACATTACCTCCGGCCACCAGGCATTGTCGAAGGCTCCTGAGATGTCCAAAAACACCCCCATGACGTACTTTTCAGGATTCTCCCTAATAGCCTTCATTACGTCATGCAGGGCGAAGTCAGTACCTGTGCCTTTTCTGAAGCCGTATTGTTTCTCACTTAATGTGCCCTCAGCTTCTAGGGCCATTATTAATCTTCTATTTATCAATTTCTCATAGACTTTGCCCAGCACCGGAAGCAATGTCAAAGGACGGTACGATTTAGGGTCATCAAGTTTCTTGTTGTTACCTTTGTACAGCACTTTCAAGCACCCAAGTTTCCAAGGGGAAGGGAACACTCCATTTCTAAGACAGTCATTGAATATTCCAAGAAGAATATTCTTGATCCTAGAGTAGCACCTTTTCAGAATTTCTGAGGTAATTCCATCCAATCCAGGAGCTTTTCCATTTTTCATCTTGTAGACGATGGCTGTGAGTTCTTCCTCAGAGAATTCTGGCGCATCTTGTTCTCCAGAGACGATTTCCATTTCTTGTCTTTTCTTTTCGTGCTCCTCCCCCTCTTCCACAAGAGAGTCATCCGGTAAGAGAGCGTGAAGCAGGACTTCCATGAATCTGTGCTGATCAGTTATCAGTACACCATTTTCCGATATGCAATGNCAGAGACGATTTCCATTTCTTGTCTTTTCTTTTCGTGCTCCTCCCCCTCTTCCACAAGAGAGTCATCCGGTAAGAGAGCGTGAAGCAGGACTTCCATGGATCTGTGCTGATCAGTTATCAGTACACCATTTTCCGATATGCAATGTGGTGGGGTACTTCTTTTGACCTTGTTCGAGGCTAGCTTGTACACTAGTCCAAAGGGATCTTCGTTTCCTGCTCTGGTTACATACTCTTCCCACGACCGTGCTTTTTTTTTCCGCACCCTACTGAAATAGGCCTGTTTCTTGCGCTTGTATACGTGAGAGAACAGTTCACGCTCCTACCCTCTGAGTTTGTGGAGCCCTTTTCTTGTCTGACGAAGATCTCGTCGGTCTTCTTCCAGTTCTCTGTCCCACCATGACATGTTAGGAAGACCTGGTTCCGTTTTCTGTAACTGCTCTTCACACGCTTCCTTTATTACTTTCGTAATAGCGCTTACTCCGTTTTCGATGTTTTCCAGAGTTTCCCATTTCTCAAGCCTTCCCAACAGGGCACGGTCAAAGGCAGCTCAGTCAGCCATATTATGTATGAACCTTATTTCTTTGTCTTCCAGTTCACGAATCACCCTTTTTTCTCCGTGTAACTCAAAGATTATGAGTCTGTGGTCACTGGAGCTCTCATCAGTAACCGACCACTTCCTCACATAGTCTTTCGCTTTTTCGTTTACCACTGTGATGTCTAGATACGATTGACTGCCATGGGCCTGCGAAACAAAAGTCGGTAGTTCACCTTCTTTGTTCACCACGTCCAAATCGTTTGTTAGCAGGAACTGGGCGACTTGCTCTCCGGCGTCGTCGGTGGTGTTAGAATGCCACAACTCTGACTTTGCGTTTGCATCCGCACACATGGTTAATGGCTTTCCTCTTAGTGTTTCTGTGATCACTTCCCATCTGTCCAAGTGCTCTTGGACGTCATCCCCAAACTGAAAGTAGGAGGAGACCATCCAACATTCCAATGAGCCTTTTGACATTTGAACGCACACATGATGTGCATTCGAAACACTAGCCATCATCGAAATGTCCATTTCCTGGTTAGTTCCCAGTATTCCCGCTTTCGGGTTTGTTCCACAATCAAAAACTCTGCCCCGCAAGCCCACCACAGTATCGAACGGGACATATGGTTCCTGAAATAGCACCACATCCAGTCTCTGCTCCACCACAATCCTGTTCAGCTCTGCGGCCACCACNCCCCGCAGGCCCACCACAGTATCGAACGGGACATATGGTTCCTGAAATAGCACCACATCCAGTCTCTGCTCCACCACAATCCTGTTCAGCTCTGCGGCCACCACCGCCGACCGTTGCATGTTCAGTTGTCCACATCTAATGATGTTACTAGACTCCATAGTCTATCCTGGCGAGTTCTACGGATAGGCCTTTTTGGTAAGCTGGACAGTCTCTTGAGTCCACTCTGTGGTCATGCTGCAGTCCTTTCTTATGGCAGTTGACGCATATATCTTTGAATCCAGTGCCTTTCTTAGGACAGTTCTTATATTCATGCCCTTGGACTCCGCAGCATGAACAGATGGACTCTGCATCTCTACATTTGTTGGCTATGTGGTCCCACTGTTGGCATTTGTAGCACCTGGAGAGCGAGATATAATCTCTGACTCTGCAGCTGTAGATCTGCCTATGTAGATCCTTTCTTTTTCAATAAGGGCATTCCTTATTTTCGGATCGCAAACCAAAACTATGTTTACCCTATCCGTATCCCTCCTGCCAGTTCTGTGGCTAATGGACACAGTTTTTACAAAACTTTCCAAGTTATGTCCACCACATTCTCCATTCCTGAAATTCTGCCTGAAAATAGTTTCAGGCAGTTTTGTGTTGTCCTCTCCCCTAGGAACGTCATAAATGACGACCTTGGGGCCTCTTTTCATTGGGGCCTCTAGTTTGAGTCCCAATTCTTTGATTTTTGTCTGGTTATTGAGGGACTTGAAAGTCTCCTCATCCCCAGCCCCTATCATGATGCCTCCGTTTCTGATTCCTTTCATGTTTCGAATCTGGAGGCCATCATCTTTAGAGTTAAGCCCTTTCTTAATTATTTCTCGAGTTTCTACACTCGTGGTGCCCTCTTTGTCTAGGTATACCAGCAACACCTTTTTGGCAGGGTTTGACACTATAGCATCAGTTCCTGCGGCCTGTGCATAGATTTTTATGCTCGGTACTTCGCTTTTCGGTGCAGGTGCCATCATCGAGAGTCTTGTTTTGCTTGCTTGTTGCAAGTTGCCTATGAGCTTTGCGTTCTCCATCAAAGCGATATCGATATGTCCCTGGAGTTGGCTGATTCTAGGAATCAGCCAGTTCGCTTGCGAACTGTTGATCTTTGAACTCTTATTCAGAATCCAATCCATAATATCCGAAACCAGTTCTTTGGTTTCTTTATGCGTTTCTTCCACCTTCTTTTCGATCCTAAGGATGAACTCCTCATCCCGTGAGTCGCTCCCAGTATTTGACTCATCTATGGGCAGTTGAAACCGAAGTTTCCTGCTGGCTTGGCTTTCAGCCCTTGAGGTGCTTTCGGCCTTTGAAGTGCTGGGGGTTGAGGCAGTCCTCCTTGTGGATGATCTAGGAACCTCTTCTAGATCTTGCGTCTCCGGGAAGACTAACCTTGCGGCCTTGAGGGGTTTTCCTTTCTTCCCTACAAGAGTGAACTCTTGTATCTTTCTTGTGGCGGTTTTGAGGTCGTGTTCCTCATCCGAAGAAGAGGAATCGTTGCCTTCAGATCCTTGTTCAGTCCCTTGTTCATTTTTGCCTCTATCGGTATGCTCTTCATCCTCAGTCTCCTGCTTGTCATCGTCGTCGTAGACCTCCTGGATCCAGACTTCGACTGTGCTCAACTTAACTCCCTGGATACACTTCCATATCTTCCTGTGAATCCTTTTCTTTCCAGGTGACATGGTGTACCGTTCCCAATTAAATTGGGAGTCCACTAGGCGACTGATAGCCGCCTCAGTGACCCCCCTTGCCACATAATCCGCCTTTAGGAAACCGGTCAGTCGTTTCCTTTTTTCCTTGAGAGTTCTTGGCTTCTCCTCCATTACCCCAAGAACCTCTATCAAGGCCGGGTACGCCTGAACCCGAGGGCTCCCTGACGCCATCATAGTGTTCCCGCGGCTGCGGGACCCACACTACTCTCACTACCGTACAGTTCACAGCACTAAACACAGTTCAAATACNATCCTCAGTCTCCTGCTTGTCATCGTCGTCGTAGACCTCCTGGATCCAGACTTCGACTGTGCTCAACTTAACTCCATGGATACACTTCCATATCTTCCTGTGAATCCTTTTCTTTCCAGGTGACATGGTGTACCGTTCCCAATTAAATTGGGAGTCCACTAGGCGACTGATAGCCGCCTCAGTGACCTCCCTTGCCACATACTCCGCCTTTAGGAAACCGGTCAGTNTCATGGTCATTGCAGTCTACCACCTTGGCAGGCGTCACAGCCACTGTCCGCCATCGTGATAGGTGCAGCCGTCCGCCATCATGGTCATTGCAGTCTACCACCTTGGCAGGCGTCACAGCCACTGTCCGCCATCGTGATAGGTGCAGCCGTCCGCCATCATGGTCATTGCAGTCTACCACCTTGGCAGGCGTCACAGCCACTGTCCGCCATCGTGATAGGTGCAGCCGTCCGCCATCATGGTCATTGCAGTCTACCACCTTGGCAGGCGTCACAGCCACTGTCCGCCATCGTGATAGGTGCAGCCGTCCGCCATCATGGTCATTGCAGTCTACCACCTTGGCAGGCGTCACAGCCACTGTCCGCCATCGTGATAGGTGCAGCCGTCCGCCATCATGGTCATTGCAGTCTACCACCTTGGCAGGCGTCACAGCCACTGTCCGCCATCGTGATAGGTGCAGCCGTCCGCCATCATGGTCATTGCAGTCTACCACCTTGGCAGGCGTCACAGCCACTGTCCGCCATCGTGATAGGTGCAGCCGTCCGCCATCATGGTCATTGCAGTCTACCACCTTGGTAGGCGTCACAGCCACTGTCCGCCATCGTGATAGGTGCAGCCGTCCGCCATCATGGTCGTTGCAGTCCACCATCTTGGTAGGAATCACAGCCACTGTCTGCCAACTTGTTTTTTTTTGTTTGACATTTGTTTATACATTACTGGAGTTTGTCTCTCAACTTCGTTCGGCCATCTTGGTTTTTTTGTTTTTAATTGGTTTTAAATACTAATTGTTGTCCCCAGCATGGCGCCCAGCGGACGGCTGACCCCCTCCACTTCCCCCTTCCAATATATTTGATTGAAAAATTGCCCAAACCCTGATTATCATTTTCTAATTGACCACCCCCTTCCCATATATATTTAATTGCTCCGCCAATGTTTCACATTGGTTACTTACTCGGGTCTTTTCGGAAACTTTCGTCCCGACCAATCGGCGGCCTACTTTAATCGCGAGGGTGGACTATCCCCCCCCTAAAAAACTCTTTATTATAAGACGTACCCCGAGACCCCTCGGGAAATCAGTCAGTTTCTAGATCTAAGAAATGTACGCGTTTTGTCCGAGCAGACATAAAATCATTTCGGACATTTGGCCTTTGGCATGGCGCGCTTGCTTAGTGCCTTGGACAAACGGGGAGAGTTACCCGACCTGCCAAAATAATTTCTGCTGGTCTACACACCTCAAGAAATTTCGACCGTATTCAAGAACAACCGGACTACCTGCAGCAGGACAAAAAACATACGGGACTACCTCCCGTGCAAGGAGTGTTTCGAGGGCTACACCGCCTCGGTTCTGGACACGTCCTATCGCAGAGGTTGGTGTAAGGCCCGCTGAGACGCCCTCGCGCGGTCTGCGCACGTATAAGATGACGACGAAGTTGAAGACTCCCTCCCCGGAGAAGATGACGTCTCCGTGCAAGCTATCTACTCGCAAGCTGTACCCGTGGAAAATGTTCCCCTTCAAGCAATCTACTGTCAAACAATGCCCGGCTTGGAAACCAACACAGAACACAGGTGCCCGATGTGTATGGATCTCAATAAAGTTTTAAATGACTTTTGGAAAAAAAAATGTGAAACTCGGTGTGTGCATGGGAACTAAAATTTTTTAATATAAAAAAATTCATATGAAATGTTTTGCAACATACGTGGTTTTCGCTCGTTGGATTCGTACACCATCAAGCAGACGGACATCTTGTACAGTGACGAAGACGAGAAAACCAAAGTGTTCACTTTTTTACCGTCATGTCCATGGAAGTACAACGCAACAGACTTATCGCCTACAGAGGTACGAAACGCACGGACTAAGGTGGGACGAGGGAAATATTCCGTACGAGGAAATTCCGACAATGCTGGACTCTGCCATAATTCCCTATTACCCTGTGTATGTGTTTGGAAGATGCCAAGATTCAGCGATTCGCTATGAGTGCACCATCGGAACGAACTTTGTGGACTTTCACAAGCTTTTCCGCTGCCCGCCGTTTTGACAGTTCGTCAAGACGTACGCCACAAGGCTTCACGAGTGCAAAAATCAAAGATAATTCTGTCCTCCGTGCAACTCCAAAACCCTAAGACTGTGGAGTTATGATAACCTGTGGTACATTAAAAAAAAACTACGAGGAATCCATAGTACATTTAAATAAATATTGCGTGTGTAATGCCCTTAAGCCTAAGACATAAATAAATGTGTTTAAAACAATATATATGGTTTTTATTTTATCTCGAGGTATGTTCTGCTCACGTAAGTTATAAAATAACACTGTTGGTAAAGAAAAAATATTAACGACATAAGATCTTTACAATTTAAAGAAAATAAATTACTAAGTACATCAGTTATGCTATAATTTAAAGGGAAAAAATATCCAGTGAGACTCTAGCCGCCATTTACATAACGTATATATATAATAAAAAATTATTTAAAACTTTTATTATTAAAAAATTAACTAATGATTTGGAAAAATCAGGTACCGTGTATGGATGCGTTATGCTGCTTTCTATAAATTAATCATTGCTCCAAAACCCCAAAAACAGAGTTAAAACCACATTCCTACACCTCACGATATGCGATACGCACAGTGAAGGATCCCAAGAATTCCCCTTAACCCAGGCATAGACGCTCAACATTACAAACGTTTCCTCCGAAGTTTAAAATCAGTACATTACGAAATTTGTGTAGCGGGAAAAAAATTACCATATTAATATTACACGTGCGGTGATTTTTCTAGAACCAATTGTCAGCATAGAAAACTCTTTATACGCATTAATAATGCACTTATAGAAAGTTTTGTCGGGAAAAAAAATGATGTTTCGCGAGGAGACGCTAGCGTAAAGGTAGACCTGCCAAAAGTCCAAAATAATAAAAAACAGTTACCTTTGGCAAACAAGTTTCTGTGTTTTCATACACTCGCGTGCACTCGTTCCATTAAGATATATATATATATTTTTTTTTTCCGCGCCAAACAACACTCTCCCTCTCCCATGAGTCCCATCTAACTGCTTTTTGACTTTGCCGAATGATAAGTTACATGCGAACATGCGTATGTATATGTCTGCTGCCTCAAATCCAGCAGGTGTCAATAAAATTCACTCTTTATGAATTACGCGAACTAAACCATAGTTTTATTCCCAATATGAAAGTCCACCGTGCATATTTATACCACAAGACAAATTCCTGCAAAGACACGCGCATACAACTTTCATTCACCACCCTTCAACTTCGTTGTTTCATATAAGAAAAAACTTCACAAGAGCGAAATAATTAGAGCATATTGAAGCCAGTGCATTACGGAGACTATGACATCTTTGAGTTGTGTTAATCCCTTTCAAATGTAAATAATAAAATCTATGTACAATTTTTTTGTAAATAAATATATTTTGGATAAAACTTCACCTTCGTTTTTTTTTTCTAGTATAAAAAAATCTTATGTGAAATGTTTTCTTAATTACGGCGAAACCAAATACATTTTGTGATGCTGTGAAACTAAGACTTAAGAGGAAAAAATTATAATTTTCCACTTGCTCATAAGTCAAACGCACACACACCTACATACACAGACGGAAATATCCCAATTGCAGGCAAGACTGATAGACGCATAAAAAAACTATTAAGACAAAAGCATACTTAACGAAGTGGTCACGAGTCCAATTACAGAAGTAAACGTGAGGCACGTGCAGTCGTAATCTGAGGTCGCGCACACGGCCAGCCGTGCTGCACCAGGTGTTGAATTGCACTTTTCCCTAGCGCACTGACCGCCGGGTGGAAGCTTGTCGCTTCAGCAGGTTGTTTTATATCTGACACAAGCCAATTTTAATTAATAGGAAAATAAACACGGATATCTGCACGCACAAGTCAACACCACGGAAGACGTACGTTCAAGGGGACCAGGGTTCGATACTCAACTCGTTCGGCCCGAATTTATATTTAAAAAATCACTCCAGGTGAATACCGAGATGGTTTCTTGGTCGAGTCCTTACTTTTTCCCACTTCCCTTAGCAACTAGCCCAGTCTGAAAGAAGTATAATATTTTTTTTCTAGCTTGCACATCATCTAGATAATGTAAACTCACGCTACTATTTTATGAGAATCTAATAGTCACGAATAAAAACTATTTATATGTGTTCATTATATGAGGAAAGGGGTTGCGATATTTTTTGTCACATCGAATCCGTAGCCTTGGGCTTTCAGAATCACGAGTCAGCCAACAATCAAGGATGATAAACATAAAGAAATTGCAACACGTAATGCAAACAATTGTGAACCAATTGACGTAAAAATAATTACTGTATTGAGCACAAAAATTTATTCGTTATCAACAATTCGTTGCATATTTCAGGCATACCGGGATACCATTTTGCATTTTTCAGGTATTTAAAGCTACCATTTCGCACAGGATGCGTTGTTGGCCAGATTGATAACTCTAGGAATATATACCGAATCGGGTGATTATTATTCTCTTCGTAATACAACGAACGACTCATTTCATCTGCTAATGCATTCACTTTGAAATATTTTCACGCCCACGTACACAGTTCTCAATTAATGTTAAACCTTTTGGGAGGAAAAAATTTAACAGAATATTCGACCCGCTCACATCAGCAAATTAGAGTGGAAACCTCCTTTCATGAATAAAATATTTAACCCTTGTTGCGACGGGATGATATAAGACATTTCTATAACGATTTTATATATGCATACAAACACACGCGCATGAAACCCAATTAAGGTATGAGAAACAGCCCTCCCCCTTTTCAATAATGAGACGGAGACTGGATTGGGGGGGGGGGAGGAATTTCCCAGTAACGAACTTAAGATAAAACACTTCATGCCCCGAACAGGGATAAAGTTATATTCCGAGGTGAAAAAAACCATAGTATCTTGAACCTTCACAGGCAAGTCTATGTTCACACACCAAATACCTGACCATTGAAAAAATAAATAAATTTAAAAAAAGTCGAGTTTGTTAGCATAAGGTTTTTTTAAATTTCAGAGTACGCATCATTATATCAGAGCTAAATATTGATTCTAAAATAGTCCCCGGATCTTTATGAACCTACAGAGATATAAACGCATGCTGCCAATATTTCAGCTTTGGAATGCCAGTCTCTATCAGCCCTTCCTAATGCCATGAAGATACAAAATCTCGTATAATGCAAGTACATAAGCAATATATACACAAAAAAAATTAAAACTCTCATGTGTCCATACATGAGGTTTATTACCCATGTAAAATTAAAAAAAAATTCAGGCTACAGGAGAGATAATTCAGGTCAGAAGGCGTACTGCAATCTGCGAAATTATGAAGATTTGGACACATAAGTTCAGGCTCCCCATCGAAAACGGCACCTCAGGACCATTTTGCAACGATGACCTCTTCCACGGTGACTCATAAGAGGGGAACTGCTGTGGGTAGAGCTCTCGTTTCCATTTACGCACAGGAGGTCCACTTCAACACTAGCCAAATCCTCACTCTGCCTCTTCCCTCCAACACGACGAGACGAGTTCGATACCCGGCAGGGTCGCTCTCAGATTTTCGCCCTTTTATTCCTCAAAGACATTCCTTCCTCAGTTTGTTTGTTTGTCAAACAAAACTCAGCCGACTTAAACAGCCCGAGAAATAAATAATACTTCAGATTGAACTATATTCCCCGTAACGTACTTTCTTGTCCACTTTTTCTCTAAAACAGACCCTTGCATTCGATTTTATACAGGTTGGCACGTCACAGTCTGCTCTCCACTCTGTATGTGATCTACAGGATGATGGAGCACTACATCGCTTGGTCAACCTTATTGCTTAAGCGAACTGAACACATACTCAGGGGTAAAATAAGGCGTNGATGGAGCACTACATCGCTTGGTCAACCTTATTGCTTAAGCGAACTGAACACATACTCAGGGGTAAAATAAGGCGGCTAATAAACACTTCAATTTTTTATTCGGTTAGCTAAACAGTTATTTTATTGGGTCATTACGTCAGTTATTATATTGGTATGGTACACTCAACTCTTGGGTTCCGCTTCTCATCCCCCTTCCCTTACCCGTCGGAGGCCTACAGGTCAGAGTTTTAGTTCATAAACGTCGGGGAAAAGTGGTTGGATTTGAAAGCGCGGTTACTTAACTGAGCTGCCACTGTGTGCTGGTTTCGTCTCGGCTTCGCGTCCCGGGAAGTCGTGTTGGGGCGTCTCTCAGCGACCTCGGCGCCCGTCCCGCGATGTCTCTCTTGTGCTTACGTCCCGGCCGTCCAACTGGGTCGCACCCCTGGCGCTGACCTCGCGTCTCTTGAGTCCTCGGGATCGACTGATCTCTCCACCTCCCTGCTGGACTATATCCTGTCCCCTAGAGGAATTCCTTACGTCATTGGCGACCCGATTTACGTCAAAACTTCGGTGTGCGTCATTGGAAGGAAATATTCGGGTGATGTTGGTATGAGCATTTGACGCACGTTATGGCAGGTCGTGAAATCGTCGCTCTGTTCTCTGGCTAGACACGTCATGCGTCAAGGTTAGGGTCAAGGTCACTTGGATCCAAGATGGCCACGGGCCAACCGAAATGACAGAGCACGAACATCGCCTACGCTCCGGTCCCTGGTCCCGATGTGCCGAAATCCCCATCTAATTTTGACTATTCCTTTCTCTTTTTATTTGACCTCATGAAACTGAAACAAGTTGATATAAATATTAAATAGTAGTTGGAAATTCATTTTGCTTTATTGCACACATATAACGAGGTATTAAAACTCCTCAAAGTGTAGTCAGTCACCAAATCGGCATGTTGTATTTAAGTACTCACAGTTTTATAAGTAACATCAAATTTGTTGAAAGATTCACTTTTTGCGAGGAATGGTCCTCAGAAGTCAACCAACGCCGAACGGATAGGAGACCACGCCTCTTCAACGCCAGCAATTTTAACGATTTGTAGGTTAAAATATTGTTTACGCAAATTAATGTAGGATACGCCGACGGATATTCATGTGCGTGTGTGTGTGTGAGAGAGAGAGAGAGAGAGAGAGAGAGAGAGAGAGAGAGAGAGCTGGAGGGAATTCAACAGGAGTGATATTTAGTGGCGATGGGTTTGGAATTAAGTGCAAATGGAGCAGCAACTGAGTGCAGAAATGGGTAGTCCTAAACACTCCTAAAAATTCCTTATACCAATGACAATGTCCGCCATGTTTACCAAATGCGTAAACCCTGGTCTAAGTCCACCGGAAAACCACTCGGTTCGCCGCGGTGGGAGGCGTGTTTCTAACGATCAGCTGCAACTCCTTGCATGGACACAATATTTAAACAACTTCAATAATATCTCACTGTTATTGCCCAGAAGGGAAACAATAAGTTCCGGAAGAATATTCAGCTTAATTTCCTCCATAGGCTATGCAGGTATATCACCTACAATCACTTTATAAACTACCAGAGCTCCAGGTTTACTCAATTGTAGCTAGTCGAAGATCCCCCTTGGCATCTGTAGCTTAGAAGCTGGAAGAAAGCTTACGGATCAATTGTCGTACGCCAGCTGGCATATAAAACTCGTATTACGTTAATTGTAATGACATAGTGTCTATATGTTTTGAGTGGTATTCATTTCTGGAATTTATTCCTNAAACTCGTATTACGTTAATTGTAATGACATAGTGTCTATATGTTTTGAGTGGTATTCATTTCTGGAATTTATTCCTTTTTACGTTCAAATTGAAGTCTAATGTTGCACAAACAGTATTAATGTTGCTACTACAGTATTTTTTTTTTTATGTGCCGTCAGTTACTAATATTGCTGTTGATGTAATATACGGTTAAGCTATTAATGTTAATGTTACATTAAGTATTTTTGTAACAACATTACCTCCTTACTGTACTTTAAACACTAAGGTGGTGTTTATGTTGCAGCAAAACACATTTTATTTTGAAATGATTTTAACAAGTTTGTATTTTCTTCGCTTTAAAAAAAAACATTCCAATGCAAAATAAATTAAGTACAATTGTTTTTTCAAAAAAATTAATATTATCAACGAAGAAGAAAATGATGGCCGGGAGGGGTACCGAAACCTCGCCATGAGTGCTTGACGTTATTCACGCTATGAAACGTAACGTCCCACTAACTACTCGATTATAACATGTCTGCACTCTAAATTATAATTAGTGGAAAACCACTGATTCGCAGTGAAATTCAACTACTCGAATCACTGAAAATCACTCCTCTTAGAATCAGTGGAAAACCACTGAGTGTCTGTTGCAGTGAAAATATTTCACTGATTGAATTAATGACGGCCAACTGCAGCGACGAATTAAATGTAGTTTTTATTGAATTTAGCCAAACAATTACGATAAATAAACATATTTACGATCGCTTACTATTTATATCCGGCAATTTACCATAATTTAATGAAGTAAAAAGATTTCCACGGGTGGCAGGGATTGATCTCACCTACCCGTCCCAATTCACTTATAGACCGTTACGTTACCATCTGAGATACCAAGTGAAGTAGTTAAATAAGAGGAAAATATACGACATTTATTTAGTCATCAAAAGCGTGTGGTTTTAAATTATATGTCCTTTCTTTTCGGTTTTGGTTTAATTAGTACGGTTAAGATTGTTAAAACGAATAGTTCATATGAGTGCACTCTCTTCGCCAGATTGTATGCTGTTTATACCTTCAAACGGAGTGCTGTAATGATTACATGAAAACGAAATGAAAGACGTAAAAACGGAATGAAAGACTGAATGTTCACGTTACCTCATAAAATAGTGTTTTAAAAGGCGAAACAAATTTTAAAATAGTATTTTTTATTGGTTTTATAAGTTTATGCGTTGTTATTTCACTTGATACGGCCATTTCTACACGTTGTTTGACGACCATTTTTGCACAATGATACATTAGTCAAAAAACTAATCACTGTAAAACAGTGAAAGAAATGACTGAAGAATCGGTGTAATCAATAAGTGAAGAAAAACTGGCAGTTTTTCATTGATTCATCTTTTAAACTCACTGAAGTGATTGTTGAATAAGCCATGTACTGTTAACTGACTGAAACAGTGACAGTCTCAGTGATTCAGATTAAGATTATGAAAGTGTTTAATATTGTGGGAAATCAGTACAATATAACGACAAACTGCAGTTCTCTATCTTTATGTGAGAACACTTTTATGCTCTAAAAATATTTGCATATTTGGCACAAGTAAACTGCTTAGCAAGGCTCAGAAGCTCGTATAAGTTGCATTGAGGTAGTTCTTATACTAAGCCTTAACATTTAAATATAGCGGTTTAATTTTACCGGGTTATGCTGTTCGCTACTGTCGTCATTTTACAACGTCAAGAGAGCGAAAACTTGTGATGGCTGGACATTACTTTAATGTCGCAGTAACACCTGTAATAACCACAATTTTTACAAGGTAGGCTGTAATTGATATTATTTCGTTTTATTTGTCATTTACTTGTATATGGGCAGAAGATCGGCTCCATAATCCACCGGAACATGACAATGTGCGAAGCACGTCTATAACAGAGTGCACTTTATATGAGAGAAACGAGCAAACTGAGTTGCACGAGAGACTTAGAAATAACATTTCTATTTCCCCACAAAGCGGTGAACAAACGTTCCAGCGACTCTTTGATGTCTACGAAAGTCTTTTACTCTCTTTTTTATGTCTTCCGACTGCATTCCGGTCGCGTCAGCGCTCCGCGATCTTTTCCGCCCAGAAATGTAATCAGTNAAGAGAAGTTGGATTTTCTCGCCACACAAGAGGGAATTCCCCCTCCCTCCTCACAGCCCTTACTGTCACGCCATTTGCTCCTTTTCAGTCCACTCCCAAGTTTGACCGCTTTCTCACCCACACGCACTCAGGACATCTCGTCAGCGTCTTTGGCGAACTGAATATCGGCTATCGGAAAATTTCTCGGGTTGCATGTTCCAAGGTAGCTTTCTTAAGTTACGGCCAGTCCGACAGTCTACTATGGTAGTGTAAATAACACTTTTTATTGTTGTAAATGCAATAAATGTTCAGACATAACGACTTGGTGACATCAAACATTCAGTTTTCGTGCGATGGCAGCAGAAAACTGTATAAATTATCCAGAATTTCTTTCATTCAGAACGCAAAGGGAGATGGTTGGGGGGGGGGGATCCTTTTGCAAATAAATAATTTACCAAAGAGAAAACGATTTCCAAAATTCCTGCCCGATTACCTATCACTGTTTTGGGAGGCAAGTAAAATAATAGAGCACAAAAATAAAGCAAAAGCAGTTAAAATCAGTTTGTCTGTAAATTTGGAATCATAACTTTGAAATTGAATTAACAATCCAGGGGTGTCGTTAACCGCAAAAATACAAATATATTGATGGAACAGCTTAAATTGCGAGCACCGTGTCGGCTTTTGCAGTGTCTGTGGGCGCACTATAAACAAGGTGTTCCCGCCGAATTTAATATTCTTGTGGTTAGTCGTACGGCACAAAAGCCCAAAATCTATCTTCAGCTTTTAATTTCGGTGTAATAATTGGTTTTGTTCCGTTGTGGCCAGCAGAAACGAAAATTTTCAGTGTGTTATATAAATTTGTTATAAACAGTTATGCGAAATTATAAAATAATATTTTCCAATCGCCCTTAACACTTCCACGTAACTGTTTTATTACTTGTTTTAGAAGCATTTGTAAGAATTTGTTTTAGTAATTGCCAATATAAACACTCTTAAAAAAATTACTTCAAAGGCCTTAAGAACACTCAACTTGGGTCGATTATGGGACAATATTATGATGCACATTAAAATTACAAAATGTCCTTAAAGAAAACGCTTTTAGGATAAACGATGTGTACGCTACATAAGTATCAGGCACGCCTATAAACTACTTAGATGCAGTGCTTGATTTAGCAGGTATTTCAGCTCAAAAATTTTGACAACCCAACACTCAAATTCATTAGTGCTGACAGCTGAAATCGTAAAGAACAACGCCTGCCTGAGAGCCAAACTTATATTATCGTAAAATATGTTTTTTTCCCCTTATTTGCACGGGAACTGTGTGTTGCTGCAGCTTCGTGCAGGGTGATTTCTTCCCTCATCCATCCAATGATGGAGGATGGAGATGATGGTTTACGATCGCTAGCAGCGCGAGTGGAGCAATCTACCGGCAGGGCTCGTAAACCACGTCACTCGGCAGCACGTGTGGCATCGCGATGCCCTCGATTTACGCCCGTCTTCGCCTTGCCGCGTATTCAAAAGAACAACCTGACTTCGTCCAACAGCCATGCCGTCTCGCCCACAAAACTCATTCTCCCCCCCACCCCCTTCTGGATCGATGAAGATAAGAATTTACTCGGAATTAACCTCTCATTTGCCATTGGTTACCCACCTCCTGATTATAAGATTTTTTTTTGCTTTAATATTATATCGTTTGACCGAGATTTGTTTCAAATTTTGATTACAATTTTGGGATGGCAGGAGCTTTCAGTTAAAAAAACTCATTACAATATATATTTTACGCATTGAAACTGCATGAAACACAAACACGACTGCATTGTTGTTACGGGAGTGCTGGTAATAATTGATTCATCATTACTATTATCAACAACCTTTACGTAACCTATTGCATTTATCTAAAAGCCACTATTGATAACTAATACGACGTACATTCCTTTTGAAACGAATATTTAATAAAGGACCTTAAATTGAAAGCATATGGGCTAAGGTATCACCACGGTTAAAGTTAAGAAAGCACAGAAACATTAGCATGAGATGGGGGACAAAAAATCTCGGGGAGGAATCTGCTCCGTGTATAGCGTGCCGGGCTCGAACGTATGCCTTTCTGAATACGAAGCAGATATGCCATTTCATGACCAAACACTCTTTGAAAAGACTTATAACTGAGCGACGTGGGCCGTGTTCGTACTGAGATCATAGACTGAAGATGCGGTAGACAGATTTTCGCCTTCCACGTATGTAACCAACATTGACTCAAGAATTGTCAAAAAACAGTTTTCAGATTTACGTGTTACAACAATGCTGTGGCGGTTGTTTACATTTGGTTTCAATCTAAACACTAAGNTACATTGGCTCAAGAATTGTCAAAAACAGTTTTCAGATTTACGTGTTACAACAATGCTGTGGCGGTTGTTTACATTTGGTTTCAATCTAAACACTAAGGTTTTACTAAAAATAATTCCCAATAAATAAAATCGTTCTCTGCATTACAACTTATCCAAAATAAATGCACTAGTAAAAGGAATGTACTAGCATATTAAAGCACTTATTTTAGTAAACAGTTTTGTCAACTTAGTGGAAGCCACGTGGTTTTGTTTCAAATTTCTATGGAAAGAAAATAAGTTCAGTGGTGGGACACGGAGATAAGTACTGCGCAGCTGGCATGCACACTTTACCATATAATTCCTGTTCGACCGGGACAGCGACCGAAGCTGCCTGTCTCACGTGGTGGAAGGAAGATGATTTTTGGATGTTCCGTCTATGAAACTTGGGAAGACATTCTGGGACAACCACGAGTGATGTCACGAAAACTTGGCCAACAGGGGGAAAAAAATAACCTGACTACAGATACTGATGACACGCGCCATGTTATCTTACCAGGCCAGGTGATTAAGTCACATTTTACCCTCGCTACCACGCAACACATAGCTAAATGTAACATTTAGAGGTAGAAGTACTGAGAACTGAACTGTGGGGGAAACAGGGATAAGCTGATAGTAAATAATCACAGAACAACTCCTTTTCTTAGTTTCTAATAAATAGTTTAGTAGTTACTAGAAAATAATTTTATTCCCATCACAAACATCTGACAGTGTGAATTTACACCAAATATTTTTTTAGGTACCATGTTTATTTCTTCCATAATATGAAAATATGTCTGCAGTAGCTGACGGACACTACGTTAAAACAGCTTACGATGGTGATGGAGATAACAATAAATAGCTAAACGTCAGTCATGAAGCACCGTAAGGATGAAGTAGGTGCATTCTAAAGGATCAGACTTGGGCTCGAGAATAGTATGCTAGAGCATCGTAGTGGAGTAGCACAAGGCAGAATATACCGGCAAGGGAATGAATAAGAAATATAAATGTTGCAAGACACTTACCCGAAAAGACACGCTGACGGAGGTTTATGAGGGGAAATTGTTCATCAGAACTGTGTTCCTAGAACGGTTATCGGACAACTGTAAAATTTTACCTTTGACTTATATAGCGGGTTTGGTAATGTGTTCTCTGAATATGAATATTACTATTGAAATAACGAAACTATAAGAAATTTTCCTTTCGATTTTGGAGTAAGTTTATTGTACCGAGCTTAAGGTTCCTATATAATCAATTTCGTTTACTCCCGAAGCCATCCTACGACAAGCCTACAATGTACATTTTTTGTACATTTGCAAAAACAATTTTTGGCATAAAAATCTTTTGTAACACCATAAAATGTTTTGTTGTAAAAAAATGCATTAGGCCTACATAATTTTGTGTTATCACAATTTATTGGATTGTAATTTTACTTACGCTGTTGAGCAGTGAAAATAAAAATATTTTTAATGTATAGTGAAAATAAACTGTTCTAAATAAATAAGATAGAAATGGGAAAAATTTCGAATTATATTCAAGAACAAAGTAAACCCTTGGTGGAAATTAGATTCGAAACTATCGTCCTCATGTTCTACAACCGAGCGCTGTTTCTAACCTCGTTGTCTCACAACGTACAGTTCTCTTTGATGATGTGTTATATGTGGGCCTATATATTAACGCGGGCAGGAATATAGCAGTTACAATGAATGTGGCTTTATGATTGAGATAATTTACCAGTTTGAAAATGACTCCGAAAGTGTGCAGGCTGTTTGTATACTTGCAGTTTCATAATTACGAAACGCATTGTTTTACGACATTTTGCCTTGGAACGACAGTTATTGGTAATACATACCTACAAAATGTTATTACAGCCTATTCGGTTGGTTACATAAATTGTTCGACAAAGGAGACTCATAGCCGCGTGCCCGCATTAACTCATTTTGAGTATTTGATGAAAATTTATATGATACCTAATTATAATGAGTATTTATTTACTCTAAAGAACATTGTAAGGATACATTCTAACCCAAGTTCAGAGGATATTATTCAAAAGCACGTCATTCGCAAACATATTAACATGTAATAGTTTGTAACGTCGACTTCACGAGATTACAGATCAATACATAACATTTTTATTCCTGTATTACAAAAACGGCACTTGTGAAGCTGTAAATAAATATTTTTACGATGGATATTACTGATTTTTTTACAGAGGTTTGCAAGTGTACAAATAAATACTGTAAAATTCATATGAAACACAGTTTAGTTTACAATTTCCAGTGGAGTAAGTTACACTGGCCATCACTCCTCTAAAAGGGTCACAAATTGTCACCGGGAGCAGGAGCAGGGGAAGGGAGGTGGTTGGAATCAAAAGAGCGATGACTAGCGAAAGTTATTCAGCTCGCCGTACGATGGTGCCACGGGTGAACGTGAGTGGATAAGATGAACATGCTCCCGAGCCACACGCACGCGACTGTGCGGTTCATCGTGAGCTCCAGCCAAAGCCGGCTGGAGCGGTAGGCCCTCCTGGTGTCCACGCTTCTTACTCGCATGCAGTTAACAAATATATGACTGACGTGACGCTTTTGCTGTCAGATTAGTTAACATAACTGCGGAGGGATGTTCTGCACAATTTACCACACTCTATATACACATTTTTTTTTCAAATGTATTAAATGCAGAAATGCAGTCTTTTCAATGGGCATCAATTTCAGAGTGATAGATAAACGTGTTCTTCACTTAGGATCCTATCGGATATTAATTGGGACTAAAAGGGAAAATAAAAAGTATTCAGAAGTGGTGATATGCTAAATACGAGTCGCGTTTTTAAAGAAAGGTCCGCTTAGGAATTATACAAAAATTGTAAAATGTAAATAAGGTTTACTATGGACAAACTATATTCACATATTTCCTTTATTTTTCTACATAGTCNTTCCCAATAAATAAAATCGTTCTCTGCATTACAACTTATCCAAAATAAATGCACTAGTAAAAGGAATGTACTAGCTTATTAAAGCACTTATTTAAGTAAACAGTTTGGTCAACTTAGTGGAAGCCACGTGGTTTTGTTTCAAATTTCTATGGAAAGAAAAGAAGTTCAGTGGTGGGACACGGAGATAAGTACTGCGCAGCTGGCATGCGCACTTTACCATATAATTCCTGTTCGACCGGGACAGCGACCGAAGCTGCCTGTCTCACGTGGTTGGAAGGAAGATGATTTTTGGATGTTACGTCTATGAAACTTGGGAAGACATTCTGGGACAAGCACGAGTGATGTCACGAAAACTTGCCAACAGGGGGAAAAAAATAACCTGACTACAGATACTGATGACACGCGCCATGTTATCTTACCAGGCCAGGTGATTAAGTCACATTTTACCCTCGCTACCACGCAACACATAGCTAAATGTAACATTTAGAGGTAGAAGTACTGAGAACTGAACTGCGGGGGAAACAGGGATAAGCTGATAGTAAATAATCACAGAACGACTCCTTTTCTTAGTTTCTAATAAATAGTTTAGTAGTTACTAGAAAATAATTTTATTCCCATCACAAACATCTGACNACTCCTTTTCTTAGTTTCTAATAAATAGTTTAGTAGTTACTAGAAAATAATTTTATTCCCATCACAAACATCTGACAGTGTGAATTTACACCAAATATTTTTTTAGGTACCATGTTTCTTTCTTCCATAATATGAAAATATGTCTGCAGTAGCTGACGGACACTACGTTAAAACAGCTTACGATGGTGATGGAGATAACAATAAATAGCTAAACGTCAGTCATGAAGCACCGTAAGGATGAAGTAGGTGCATTCTAAAGGATCAGACTTGGGCTCGAGAATAGTATGCTAGAGCATCGTAGTGGAGTAGCACAAGGCAGAATATACCGGCAAGGGAATGAATAAGAAATATNGAGAATAGTATGCTAGAGCATCGTAGTGGAGTAGCACAAGGCAGAATATACCGGCAAGGGAATGAATAAGAAATATGAATGTTGCAAGACACTTTCCCGAAAAGACACGCTGACGGAGGTTTTATGAGGGGAAATTGTTCATCAGAACTGTGTTCCTAGAACGGTTATCGGACAACTGTAAAATTTTACCTTTGACTTATATAGCGGGTTTGGTAATGTGTTCACTGAATATGAATATTACAATTGAAATAACGAAACTATAAGAAATTTTCCTTTCGATTTTGGAGTCAGTTTATTGTACCGAGCTTAAGGTTACNAGTCAGTTTATTGTACCGAGCTTAAGGTTACTATATAATCAATTTCGTTTACTCCCGAAGCCATCCTACGACAAGCCTACAATGTACATTTTTTGTACATTTGCAAGAACAATTTTTGGCATAAAAATCTTTTGTAACACCATAAAACGTTTTGTTGTAAAAAAAATGCATTAGGCCTACATAATTTTGTGTTATCACAATTTATTGGATTGTAATTTTACTTACGCTGTTGAGCAGTGAAAATAAAAATATTTTTAATGTATAGTGAAAATAACTGTTCTAAATAAATAAGATAGAAATGGGAAAAATTTCGAATTATATTCAAGAACAAAGTAAGCCCTTGGTGGAAATTAGATTCGAAACTATCGTCCTCATGTTCTACAACCGAGCGCTGTTTCTAACCTCGTTGTCTCACAACGTACAGTTCTCTTTGATGATGTGTTATATGTGGGCCTATATATTAACGCGGGCAGGAATATAGCAGTTACAATGAATGTGGCTTTATGATTGAGATAATTTACCAGTTTGAAAATGACTCCGAAAGTGTGCAGGCTGTTTGTATACTTGCAGTTTCATAATTACGAAACGCATTGTTTTACGACATTTTGCCTTGGAACGACAGTTATTGGTAATACATACCTACAAAGTGTTATTACAGCCTATTCGGTTGGTTACATAAATTGTTCGACAAAGGAGACTCATAGCCGCGTGCCCGCATTAACTCATTTTGAGTATTTGATGAAAATTTATATTATACCTAATTATAATGAGTATTTATACACTCTAAAGAACATTGTAAGGATACATTCTAACCCAAGTTCAGTGGATATTATTCAAAAGCACGTCATTCGCAAACATATTAACATGTAATAGTTTGTAACGTCGACTTCACGAGATTACAGATCAATACATAACATTTTTATTCCTGTATTACAAAAACGGCACTTGTGAAGCTGTAAACAAATATTTTTACGATGGATATTACTGATTTTTTTACAGAGGTTTGCAAGTGTACAAATAAATACTGTAAAATTCATATGAAACACAGTTTAGTTTACAATTTCCAGTGGAGTAAGTTACACTGGCCATCACTCCTCTAAAAGGGTCACAAATTGTCACCGGGAGCAGGGGCAGGGGGAGGGAGGTGGTTGGAATCAAAAGAGCGATGACTAGCGAAAGTTATTCAGCTCGCCGTACGATGGTGCCACGGGTGAACGTGAGTGGATAAGATGAACATGCTCCCGAGCCACACGCACGCGACTGTGCGGTTCATCGTGAGCTCCAGCCAAAGCCGGCTGGAGCGGTAGGCCCTCCTGGTGTCCACGCTTCTTACTCGCATGCAGTTAACAAATATATGACTGACGTGACGCTTTTGCTGTCAGATTAGTTAACATAACTGCGGAGGGATGTTCTGCACAATATACCACACTCTATATACACATTTTTTTTTCAAATGTATTAAATGCAGAAATGCAGTCTTTTCAATGGGCATCAATTTCAGAGAGATAGATAAACGTGTTCTTCACTTAGGATCCTATCGGATATTAATTGGGACTAAAACGGAAAATAAAAAGTATTCAGAAGTGGTGATATGCTAAATACGAGTCGCGTTTTTAAAGAAAGGTCCGCTTAGGAATTATACAAAAATTGTAAAATGTAAATAAGGTTTACTATGGACAAACTATATTCACATATTTCCTTTATTTTTCTACATAGTCGCCATTAATTTCCACACACTTCTGGTAGCGTGTCACCAGTTTCCTTTACTCACTGTCAAAGAAGTTTACCGCTTGTGCCCTGAAACGTTACCGTACTAGTACTAGAGTTCATCCCCATTTGTAAACCGTTGCAACGCAAGCCATTTCTTTAAACTCATAAAGAAATGATAGTTACTTGGTGCCAGAACGTTGCTATAAGAAGGATGGTCAGAAATTTCCCAGCGAAATTTCTGCAATATTTAAACATTTTGACTTACTGTGTTTGGTCGAGCATTATCGTGCATAGCATTTGACCCTTAAACTTCCCAAATTTGCGAATGTATCTCAGCTGCAATATTGTTTTTGGATAAGAAAAATCCTTATCACAGCACGAACTTCACAATTGGCAGATTGTTTATTGTAGCACTCATTTTAAGTAACTCACACGTGGCATCCAATGCGCATGTCTGCAACTAAATGGACATCAACTAGATACTGAACCAAATAATGGAAAAGTGCATTCAATTATCTCGATTCTCGGTATCGATTGGTGTCAATTTATAAATGGAACTTACCTTATAAACACGCCTCGTATTTGAAACTAAATGTTTTTGTGAATATTTTGTTGTACAGAAGAGCTGTTGTTTTTAGTGAGTAGGAAATCAGTTGAGGCGTGTCACACGCTACACCTCGCGTTCCTCTGCAGCCGCGCTGGCTCACGAGACAGGTTGTGAGTAGACTTGCAAGCTAGTTCATGCGCCAAGCGAGTACCGCAAGCACGCACACGCGTGTCTCTCGACGCACCTTCACTGGGTCATCGTGGTCTAGCCACGAAACTAGCTCCAAAACGAGGAGAAAATATCCTACTTACTCGTACCTTCTGCAGTCTTAGTTAGATTTAGTGGATATAGGGCAGCGAACTTTATCTACATTCGTGAATTTGTTGGTGCACCATGTCTCTCAAACATAAGGTATTCACGGCAAAGTCAGCACTTTTATGACCCTCCACATAGGCATTAACCACTAATACATGTGTATATTTTATTGCGGCATCAGACGTTAACCTTTGAGTGCAGTGTAATTTATAGCTTACACCATGTATATTAGTCACATAGCAATATTAATATTAATAATTGGTGGAAAGACAGAAACTGGCTTAAAGGTAAAATTTACCAGGACCTTAGAAAGTGCTCACTCTACCTTGAACAGCCTATTATGCCTCCGACAACCTCTCTTAGAAACCAAGTCATTCCCATTAATATGGGAGAAAAACCAGTTTTTCTGTTACCTAACTTGCTTACCTAACGACCAATTTGTATCGTTACGAAGACACCAGAGGAGTGTATGTGAGTTCGTGAAAATAAAAGAACTACATTAGGTTTTTAATTTTATACAGAGCTATTATTTACAGCATATATATATCTCCACTATTTATTTTTTTGTATCTCTATTACCCTAGTATTTAATGTCTATCACAATCCTAAATACAGTCCTTCTCTATCTCTCTGTTTAGGTTTAGTCAATTAACTCACATTCGTCATTAACACATGTTCAGTACGTCTGTTGCCATGATTTTGAATGTCTTTCGCTCACGCATCCACTCCAATAGTCCAGCAGCATGTCGGTCGCACCTTCACTGCACCGATGCTCGCAGTCACAGATTTTCCTTCCTCTGGTCATTTCCAGCGCCACACGCTGCTCTCCTGGCTCGTACTTTATCACTAAGGCCGTATAATCTCCCGGACTACCGACTCTCATAAACTCCCGGTCCGNTCTGGTCATTTCCAGCGCCACACGCTGCTCTCCTGGCTCGTACTTTATCACTAAGGCCGTATAAACGCCCGGACTACCGACTCTCATAAACTCCCGGTCCGTAGGCCCGAGGCGCTTTTATAGTATTAGCAGCCAAGATCTTAAATATTCCCCGCACTCTGAGTCACACTGTGAGAGGCAAGGGCGATTAAAACTAGAACATCATTCAGATAAACGCAGAAATTCAGTCAGCTGGAGGTCAGGAGCGCGCGAGCCGCAAAAGGCTTATCATGACACCACGCGCGGCGGCAAGCCTCTGTAGGCTGGTCTTTGTCTTCGTCACCCGCTCTCAGGTTACATGATTGACCTCTACACATTTCCGCTCTCGCAAGTGAAGCAAAGCAGCGAGCGCGTCACAGTATCAACAGAAATTCATCAAAAATAAAATTTTCTACGAAAGAGGTAATACTTTTTTTTATACCTAGGGGTTGCCAATAAAGAAATAGTTTTTATAATGTATTTCTAAGAGCTATGATTTGCTTCAACATCTACCTTTAAAAGTACCGCTAGCATAATTATTTTAATTGTCACTGCATTCACCATAAAAAAAATCAGAGTGCAGAGCATTCCCGCTGGACGTTTCTGCAATTTCAACGCAGCAAAAAGCCTGACTTGCACCCACAGTGCACCAATGCAGACAACTGTCAGTTTCACAATTAGGTATACCGGCAATAGCAATTGATGTATACTTTTTTAGTGTGCATTTTAAAGTGAAAAACTGATGTTGAGATTAGAGGTTAAGGGGCAGATTTATTTTATTTCACAAGTCATAATCACATTTTATAACTTTTATTTGATTCTACAAGCAGTCGGTGTAGCATTTCGTATGAAAATTTGCCAAACAATACCAGCTTATCAATGCAGTTTAAAACCGGTTACTCCAGCATCTTTGAAATTATAAATGACTCCGTATCTCCGAAACGGCAAGTCGTACATAAAATATGACAAGGATAAGTTTTGTAGAGCATCTGATTTTCTTTAATATTATATTTAAATAGAGAGAGAGAGTTACTTTTGTCGTACAAACAACAGTTTGTTAGGAAAACATCAAAGCACCGATTTTATGCTCTAATTAAGAGGGTCTCCTCCCAAGAAGGGATACTGAGAGACACCACTGCTAAAACATTCAGAGGGGTTCAACTAACAACTGTACTGAGTGACTTGTTTTTATTACAAAGTGCAAGGTTTGCACCCTTAACCCCAGCACTAGTAGGGTAAATGGTAGCATGCTAGACTTTGAACTCAAGGGTTGTGATTTATCCATGCTCTACCAACAAAATGTTACCAGTCGTGAAACAATACTGAAGTTAACATTTACGAAGATGGGAGCTAAATAATTTTTATTTGCGCAAAACAATAATTTTTTGGTTTTTAAAATGCACTGCAATTTGTTTTAAGTGGTCCACAATTGGCCAATAGATGAGTTGTAAGTTGCAAATAGCTTGGCTACAAGTGATCAATAGCTGCGTCGCAAGTGGCTGGCCAACAGTCGGGGCTGACGACTTATGGCGGCCAGTAGTCGCGAGTCCCCGTCCGCACATCGCGCATGCGCTGCGCCAACTCAAGGCAATGCTCGCATCATAGTCATATACTACATCGAACCTTACCACATTTAGTCCAATCGCGTTATTAGACACCAAGTTACAGTGTTGGAATGAATCACCATTTCATCGTCGTTTCCATCCCATCCTGATAGCCCAGTGTGTCGGCCTGATTTTGAAGACGTATTTAAAACTACGCAATAGTTGTGTCACGGTCAATACAGAATTTTGAAAATTTATTTCTGAAACATTCACACCCCATCTTGATGTTGATGTTAGATGAAGTGATCCAACTGCCTGACTGAAGAACTCACTCACACACTCATCAACGCACAACGCAAACCGTTAGACACAAAAAAAAGCACGAAAGGGGAAGGAGAGGAGGGCCTTCACCACAGAGTGCGAAAACCCACAAAAAAAATATATTTTATTTAAATTCTATTCTTAAGAGAACGAAATTTGGTAAAAGGTTTCGAAGATTTCTCCATAGCTAATTAACACAAGATATCGTTATGATTTCTACTTTAAAAGGTCACTAAATGGTTAAACATTTATTTTAGAATTTTTAGAAATTCGGCCCCTGAGAGGGTGAAAAGGGGTCAAATTTGTTTTCGAAGACTCCTCAATGCCCTATTAATCCGACGATAAATCGTTATGTTATTAGGTTTTAGAGATTGCCTATACGAATACCTAAAATTTAATTAAGGATTTCTTAAAATTCAGCTTCGAAGGGAGTGAGATGGATAAAATATGTTATCGAACACTTTTAAATTGATCATTAACTACATAAGATATCTTTATGATATTTGCTTTAAAAAAGGTAACCTATGTAAATGCTTAAACATAATTTTTATTTTTTTTTTTTTTTTATTCAAATTTAGCCTCTAAGAGAGTGAGAAGGCGTTAATAAGATTTCTAGGAATTCTCAATTGCTCGTTGTGCCGATAATATATCGTTAGCCTACGATCTTGGCTTTAAAAGGCTGGCTATATAAAAATCAAAAAAATTATTAATTATTTTTTAAATTTAGTCCGTAATGGGGTAGAAACGGGCTAAATGTGTTTTTGAGGAATTCTCAAAAGCTCATCGTACCCATAAGATATCGTTATGCATTTTTTCTTAAAGCATACGAGGGTTATTCGGAAAGTAAGGTCCGAATCGCCGTAGCTAATAGAATGTCGCGCGAACATTGTAACGCGCATGCGCACCGACTCCCGGCATGCCTTGCTCGTGAAACGACGCCATTTGCATTGGTATTGTTGCAGTGTGCTGTTTACAGTGTCAGTTCAAAATGTTTAAAATAATTGATCAGCCCGCCGACTGTGAAATACTGTCAGTGATTCGGTTTTTGACAACAAGGAACGTTTCAGCAGCGGACGTTCATCGACAGATATGTCAAGTGTATGGTCCCAATGCTATGAGTGACAGCAAAGTGCGTAAGTGGATGTGAGCTTTCAAGGACGGACGGGAAAATGCCCATGATAAACCGCGATCAGGCCGACCATTAGTGATCACAGAAGATTTGGTCAAAGCTGTGGACGAAAAGATTCGTGAAGACCGGCGATTCACAATTTCAACTTTAGCATTGGAATTTCCGAATGTGGGTAGAACAATGTTGCACAAAATTGTCTCTGAAAATTTGCAATTTCACAAATTGTGCGCACGTTGGGTTCCCAGGCTGCTTACTGAGGAACACCAAATGAAAAGAATGGCTCGTGTTCTTGATTTCTTGGACCGATATCATAAGGAAGGTGATCAATTTTTAGAGAAGATGAAAGGTGACAGAAGCAGTTACAGATTGGCTATCCGCACAGGTGGCAGACGTCTATGGCTTAGGCATGCAAAAACTTGTAGAACGTTACGACAAATGTTTAAACAAATATGGAAACTATGTAGATAAATAGCAAAACATGTAAGGAATTTAATAAAAAAATTTTTTTGAAAAAAATCTTTGATGGTTTATGTTTGACAAGAAATCGGACCTTACTTTCCGAATAACCCTCGTACATAAATACCAAAGAATGAATTTCAAAATTGTTCGAAATTGAACTCCTAATAAAATGAAAATAGGTAAAACGTTATTTCCCAAGATACTTTTATAGGTCACTAACGTGATGAAAAATTGACAGGCTCATTCTTTATGAAGATTGGCTACATAAATATTAAATAATGTATTTCCGTATTTTTAGAAATTCAAACCCCTAAATATTTTAAAATGGGTCTAATGTGTTTCAGATTATTTGTTACCTTTATTAGATCTTTTAAGTGTCTTGACATTTTAAACTAGCATATTTAATATAAACTTGTCAAAGGATGAAAGTATGAAAAAAGGAAAGCCGTCTCTTACTGTACAACATAAAGATTGATTTCCCTTACAGATGCAGACAAAGTTGTCAGAACTGAACCGGATAAATAATAAAAAATCTCCTTTTCATAAATTGTGCAGTCAGTGAACTAACAACATCCCATATGTTTTTCTTTTTAAGAGAATCTATGAAAGTGTATAAGTGAAATTTTATACCGCGGTTAACATTTCCGTATGTCATTTTGGACGAAGAGTGAATTGGGTTGGATATCTGCCAGCTGCACAGTAACCAAATTACGTGTTGCAACGTTTAATTGGTTTCTCACAAACATAACTATCAGAGCGAAAATCTTGCGAATTATCTAGAGAACTGTTAAAACCGCGTGTTATAACAATGGCAAAAACGTTTGTTTATATTTGGTTTTCTGACAAATCATAGATTTTGTTCACGAAAATAATATTTAATGTAGGTTAATATTAATACAATCCAGTAGAGTTAATATTAGAAACGCCTAGAAGACAAAACTAATTTATGCAGTCTTTTGTCTACTGTTTTAAAATTAATGAACAAATTGTCAAAAAAAAATTGTAGATAAGTTGTTACGAGGATTGAGCGACGTCAATAAAATGGTCAATCAAAAACGTAGTTTGTTATAGTTGTTCTAAAAGAGTAGAAATTGGAGTACAAATATGTAGTCAGAGCTGTGGAAATGTTTTATGTGGAGTTCATTAGCAGCATCTAGCCTTCTGGCCTATCACCACACAAGCTTCTTCTCAAAGTTGGGCTCCATAAATGTTACCGCCAAAACGCTACAATAGCTCCAGGCTCCAAGCGATAGATTGGCAAAAATATGTAATCAGAGTCACAGTTTTCACTGGATAACACGACTTTGGACCATAATGAGGGGGGGGAGGGGGATGTTTCCATAACACGCATATAAGTAATTCCATTCGAATACCCTTTCGAATTAAAGAGACTGCAATAATCCGTCAAGGTCTGTTTAAATGAGGCCCAGGGACACCCAGGTTGAAGGGAGAGATTTGAGAGGTAGACTGCTTCTCATATCGGTAAAATCTACGGGGACTGCTCCAGAAAAAGTTACCTAGGAACATGATAATCCCAGCACCTGGTGTCAAAACCACTCACTGGTGAACAAAGGCGTCCTTCAGTAAAATAACTAGACAGCTGCATCGTGTAATACACGTGGTCAAAGTCGCGGAAAGAAAAATAGTATTGTATATAGTTAAACATAATCAATAACTATTTCTTACTGATATTTTTGGCAGAATCACAGATACTTCCTCTATGTTATAACCGTTTTTATACATATAATGCAGTATTTGAATTGATATAATCACTGGAATTAGTAAGCTTCTTTTTAAAATGCGTTTGACTAATAAATGATACTGTAATAACGTAGGTATGTTACTAACGAGTTCACAACATTATTTCATCGATGTACACTGAAGAGCCACAAAAAACTGGTATAGGCGTGCGTATGCAAAAAACAGAGGTATGGAACCAATCAGAGTAACGCGATCTGGTCAGCAGCTAGATCGGTTACTGTTGCTACAATGGCAGGTTATCAAGATTTAAGTGAGTTTGAACGTTGTGTTATAGTCGGCGCACGAGAGATGGGACATAGCGTCTCCAAGGTAGCGATAACATTTGGATGTTCGCGTAAGACCATTTCACGAGTGTACCGTGAATACCGGGAATCCCGTAAAACATCACATCTTCGACATCGCTGCGGCCGGTTTTTATAGCACTTTCTTGCCCTGTTTGCTCGACTGACGAGAATCATTAAACGTGACAGACGTGCAGCCCTTTCTGAAATTGGCGAAGATTGGTTTGTGGACAGCCCTGCAGGATTCATGGTGTGTATTGCCTCCTGCATACCNCCCTTTCTGAAATTGGCGAAGATTGGTTTGTGGACAGCCCTGCAGGATTCATGGTGTGTATTGCCTCCTGCATACCTCCAGACATTAGTCGAGTCCATGCCCCATCGTCTTGCGGCACTTCTGCGTGCTCAGGTGGCCCTACACGATATTAGGCAGGTGTACCAACTTTTTTGGTTCTTCAGTGTATTTTCAGTGGTCGTGCACACGTGAATTTAAATTTTTTGATCTTTCAGAGAAATACACAGCTGACAGAAAGAATAAACTGTACAGGGCTTTAATAAATTCGCAATTAATTGCGAAAATATATAGTAAAATTTATTTCTGAAACGTTATAAATTGGTGTAATACAAAAGTAACCCCGTATCGAAGACTGCAGCTTAATGATGTATATCAGAAATTTACACTGATACAAACTCTGTCAGCGAATTATGTTTGTAATTATTTATAACTTTTATATTGTTCCTTGGCATCATTTTGTAATGTCTGAGGGTGCACAAATAATATCTTATTTGTTAAAATGAGAAAAAATCGATTATTTTGTAAAACTTTCCTAAGATAGGAGGTGAGGAGTACTCGAAACTGGTATTTATACACAAATATAGCTGGTGGACAACAAAATTTTACAGAAGAGGGGGTAAAATTTGTTTATGCATACCTAACCAAAACATTTTCAGTAATTAATAACATAAATAAAAGTTCTCATATCATTGTAATTACACAGTTTCCATATTAGCAAAGAAACAATAACGTGTTTCGCAAACAATTAAAAACAGACCTGTTTATACCCACTTGGTTAAATAAATACCACCCATGTGAGCAGGACAAAGAGAGATCCAGTGAAAACAATTACTGTTTACAAATACAGCGCTAGAATACCTTATTTACTGAAACATGGTGAATTTTCATTCGAAAACAATTGAAAATTCTTTAGAAATATTAGTTGACTCTTTGGAAGCATTGTAGAAACACGTTCAGATTTCACGTAACTTGCCCCCCTCTAATTACAGTTTTCGCCACTACTTTAACTATACCTACTGGCNAAACACGTTCAGATTTCACGTAACTTGCCCCCCTCTAATTACAGTTTTCGCCACTACTTTAACTATACCTACTGGTGTTGGCTGGTAAAAGAACTTCACTCTACGAGCGATTTACTTTCCCGCATTTTTAACTGCACCCAAGAAAATGTTGTCGATATTCAGCTAACCTAAACATTCTTACGAGTACAAAATTAACGATTTCGTTTACTTCCCATACTTTAATGTAACCATTAGTCGATTTCCTAAAATAACCTTGATTCATCCAAATATGTTATTTCCAGGTATATCGATAAGCTGCCATTGACAACTGAATACAATAAAACACACTGATTCGTAGTAGAGTGATTCACAGGAATACGGCATAAATCACCATGAATTTAGTCAAATTTAGCCACTGAATTTGTTCGTAAGCTAACACTTACTACCCGTAGAGCACTTCGCACTATTTTTCACCGATTTGGGATAATTCTGAACATGCCACATATGAAGAATATTTCATGGTAATGTGTACAGTTAAAATATTTGGATGGAATGAAATCAACTGTCCCGTGAGTTGCCGGTTCAAACCCGAGCTCCGCCGCGTGCGATTCATAGTCAAAACACTGAAAAAAAACCTTTGTTTCAGATGCGAGATCACTTCATTTCAAGAGTAGTAAACTAGATAATATTTAATTTTTTTTTAACTAAACTACGCTCGCTCCAAACATCCCCATTCGCTCCTTGAACCAAATAACACGTTTAAAATTATTTTATTTATCCGAATAATTTTTTGGTCGTACATACCTGTACTTAATAACTTGGCTGGCTCAAACAATCTGATATGTCTAGCGTTACAGAATTTGTTGCGGCAACAAAAAGAGCTTTCCCGTGTACTGGCATTTATCTGGCTGACTGCAGTTTAATCAGATCAATTAATTGCTTTCGTTCGAATTTACAGTTCAATACTTCGTTAACAATAACATTTCGGNAAACACTTTCAGATTTCACGTAACTTGCCCCCCTCTAATTACAGTTTTCGCCACTACTTTAACTATACCTACTGGCGTTGGCTGGTAAAAGAACTTCACTCTACGAGCGATTTACTTTCCCGCATTTTTAACTGCACCCAAGAAAATGTTGTCGATATTCAGCTAACCTAAACATTCTTACGAGTACAAAATTAACGATTTCGTTTACTTCCCATACTTAAATGTAACCAGTAGTCGATTTCCTAAAATAACCTTGATTCATCCAAATATGTTATTTCCAGGTATATCGATAAGCTGCCATTGACAACTGAATACAATAAAACACACTGATTCGTAGTAGAGTGATTCACAGGAATACGGCATAAATCACCATGAATTTAGTCAAATTTAGCCACTGAATTTGTTGGTAAGCTGACACTTACTACCCGTAGAGCACTTCGCACTATTTTTCACCGATTTGGGATAATTCTGAACATGCCACATATGAAGAATATTTCATGGTAATGTGTACAGTTAAAATATTTGGATGGAATGAAATCAACTGTCCCGTGAGTTGCCGGTTCAAACCCGAGCTCCGCCGCGTGCGATTCATAGTCAAAACACTGAAAAAATAACCTTTGTTTCAGATGCGAGATCACTTCATTTCAAGAGTAGTAAACTAGATAATATTTAATTTTTTTTAACTAAACTGCGCTCGCTCCAAACATCTCCATTCGCTCCTTCAACCAAATAACACGTTTAAAATCAATTTTTTTATCCGAGTTATTTTTTGGTTGTACATACATCCTGTACTTAATAACTTGGCTGGCTCAAACAATCTGATATGTCTAGCATTACAGAATTTGTTGCGGCAACAAAATTAGCTTTCCCGTGTACTGGCATTTATCTGGCTGGCTGCAGTTTAATCAGATCAATTAATTGCTTTCGTTCGAATTTACAGTTCAATACTTCGTTAACAATAACATTTCGGNCTGCAGTTTAATCAGATCAATTAATTGCTTTCGTTCGAATTTACAGTTCAATACTTCGTTAACAATAACATTTCGGATACATTAATGATAATAGCAGTATGTGTTGGTGTATTTATTGATAATTAATAATGGCAGAAACTGTTTCAATGAAAAAATTTCAATAAAAAACAAAAAAGTAAATCTAAACACCTTGAAAATATTTTACGTAAATGTCATGCATTGATTACTACATGGCAAGAAAAATATACCTCCTTCAGACGGTCGTCATGGTCGGTGTCACTAGGGTGTCGTTATGGCATTAAGTGTTTGGTGTTAGAATCTCGGCTTTTATTCAATTTTTTGACAATAACCGACACAGCTACACGAATACTAAGTTGCACTAACCAAACCTTACACTTTTGGGGCAACATAATAATAAGAAAGGAATAAATTTGGTTTCAGCAACAAAATATTTAATTGCCACTATACAAATAATATTTGTTTGTGCCAAAAATATTTTGTTGTAATTCAACAAATTTTTTTGTTAGTGCAGAACGTAAGCAAGATGGCGAGGATATTTTTCCTCAGATGACTTTCTTATCTCCTCAGAAATATTCATTCGACGACTGGGAAATGGTAAGAACAAAGATTGCTGCTTCCAAACGGGCTTTGGAAATGGTCGCTTCCCTTAGTGGCAGTGGTCAAGCGTGCCGCCACTTTGACAGTAGTTGAATGAGCCGTAAATGTTCAGGTGGAAGAGTTACAGCTGTTTTGCAGCCCTGGCTCCGAACCCAAAGTACGACCAATTGCACATAGTCATCCGTCAGCCCGACTATGCCACGACCAGTCGGCTGGAAACAAAAGTANCCCAAAGTACGACCAATTGCACATAGTCATCCGTCAGCCCGACTATGCCACGACCAGTCGGCTGGAAACAAAAGTTATGCAAATACCTATTATCAAACCTGCAGAAACAAAAATAAAAACAAAATTTAATTCTTGTAAAACATTTATTTCCTCTTGGAATTATAGTTCCTAATGCTAAGATATGTTTTACTCTTTGTATTTAATGTATAAATGGAATTGCGTGAAACTAAAAAATCGTCGCGTATATGTTTACTTTCTGAAAAATGCCGTTATATAGCTAATATTATAGCATTCCAACTTGGTTAATTTCAGGACTATACAAATGTAAACTTGTAAGATCCTTACACTTTTAATCGCTCCAGAACAAGCGTATTCTGTATTATAACTGAAGACTGTTAGTGACTTTTACGGATATCTGTTTTTTTTTTTTTGGCTTGTGACTTATGCGTACTAAGTATTATGGTACACACAAATCTCTTCTTTTCATGACTTCTTTACCATTCTAGTATTGGCAGCAGCAATTTTGTATACAAAACTCGCTTGAATTGAGGTACCTCTACACATTTACTGTTCATTTTCCCGAGTTGCGTCGATGCTCAGTGGTGGGTGTGTTATGATACAGAAAGCACGTATTTATATTTCTTTAAAATGTTCCAGAACAATTTTCGCAGCGTTTGCTGTGCATTATGATAAGAAATGTTACAAAGACTTGTAATGTCACACTAAAGAAGATTCGTGGGCTGCATTGCGTTTAGGTCAAGGTACAATGAGAAAAACGTTATGTTAAATCAAACAAAGTTTGTTTGGCGTAACCAAATTAATTGTTTGTATAGGGACATTGAAATATTTTGTTGTTGTAATCAAATTATTTTGCTGTTCTAATTTGGTTGCCCCAAACAAAAATCTGGTTGGTCCTACTAAAGTGTTGTTTGGATTTTCGTGCATAAAACATTTACGGATAATATAAAAATATAAAGTTGGGTGGAAATTCAAACCTAGACACATGCACGCGATTGCAACATCCAAGCAACCTCAGCTAAAGCGATCGCTGACGAAATCGGAATGTATTTAAATAGATACAGTAATAATACTGGACAACGTGCGCAAATTAATATTTCCAGTTTTACAGCTTTACTTTTCATTTCCTGCTGTACTTCATATATCAGGATGTCTATACCATTATTAAGCTCCAACAAATACTCTAACAAACAGTGTTAGTATCCTAATTATCACAAAAAAACACAAACATATTCTCGAGTTGTATTTTCAAACGAAGGCAACCAAATGAGTGGCCAAACAATTATATAGACTACAATTGATTAAACCAAACATTTTTTGACAGTTCAAGTTAGTTTGATGTAACACAGAGATTTTGTTAATGCAAGCGAGTAATTTGTTAGATGAACAAAATCAATTTGTTTGCTTTTCGAGTTTTGTTTAAACAGCAAAATATTTTGTTGGGGCAACTAAATATATTCTTGGCCCTACGCAAACAAATATTTTGTTGTATTTTCTCTCCTTTTATGATAAAACATCTGTTTTTAATATTCGGTGTTGTTGACAGTAATAAGATATTTTATTCAATTGGTCGTGTAATAGTGAAATGATTAATATTTATTGTAAATTGTATCGTGATAAACATTATCGTATTTTGATAGTAAAATTATGATACTTTCACAAAACCAGGACTATTACAGCCCATGTAGTTTTTGGGGTTTGTAATATTGGCCGCTGCTTATTCATTTTATTCTATAAGAAACTGTTATCGAATTCACCACACCAGAACATAGGCATAATTAGACAATAAAATCAGTACGATTAAAACNCGTGATAAACATTATCGTATTTTGATAGTAAAATTATGATACTTTCACAAAACCAGGACTATTACAGCCCATGTACTTTTTGGGGTTTGTAATATTGGCCGCTGCTTATTCATTTTATACTATAAGAAACTGTTATCGAATTCACCACACCAGAACATAGGCATAATTAGACAATAAAATCAGTACGATTAAAACNCTATAAGAAACTGTTATCGAATTCACCACACCAGAACATAGGCATAATTAGACAATAAAATCAGTACGATTAAAACAGTTATTTTTAATTCATCCACAAAATCTCTCCTCACTTCTTTAAAAAAAAGCTAAACGCGTAGTGAAATTGCGAAATTCAAATGACAACAACGCTTAGGTATGATTTCTGTACTTACGAACTAATACTTATGGTATGTTTGCCAAACTATGCATGAAAGAAAATTTTTCAAATGTATATTTAAAAATTGTACAAAAAACGTGTTATAAAGTTTAGTTAAGCAACGTACTGTAATGTTTGTGCATCGTCGATTTGTTCCAATTTCTAAGTAGTTGATTGAACCGGTCGTTTGATGGTTTCGTTGTCCATGTTTGTTTTCTTTGCCCTTCGGTAGATTATTAACATTTCTCTGGGATTCGGTGGTCTCCAAACATTTTTAATGCTCATGGTAGTATTTCTGATATTGTATTTTTCGCACAAATCAAATGCATGCAGCTATAATACCTTGGCTTTTTGTATATCTGTCCTTACATAATGTGCCACCACTTCTAAAATTTTCATTTGTAATAATTTTATTGATTTATTTTGTTCTTTTGTGAATTTTCAACATTCACGTCCATATAAAAGAGTTTTGCTAAGATATTGTAACATTTCTGAATCTTTCATTGCGAGTTTTTTTGTATCAGTACCCGTTTAATTTCTCAATGTAAATAACTACCCGTTGTATTTTAGTACAGGTGTATCAATAATAAAATATGCAAAACGGCTACCATGATAAAATACACACTACCTATTGTCCCGAGTGTTCTAAGGGAGTATGTTTATTATGTTGCATTAGTGCCACATGAATAACTAATCCGCTGTATGTCAGTTTAGTATCTTAATAAACTGGATACGTATAAAACCGATGATGGTCCACATTACCTCCACCTCTTGACCACAAGTTTTCCACGGGAAGCTACTCGTAGGTCGTCATACCGTGTACTTTATCTACATTTCTCCCCGCCCGCCAGCAAGCCAGCCCGCCTCCTTAATCACGTCCCCTTCCTGGTACACTCTTGGTATTCAGTCGCCGCCTCCTTCGCAGATGTCAGGGCTTTCAGCCGTCTCACGGACGCAGTAGGTGAGTGAGTGAAGATAATTGGGCGTCTCTTAACAGCGAGGCATTGGGAGTCGATGAGGTTGATCGAGGTAAGTATGGAGGGGCGCCGGAATGAAAGGGTGGGGGAAACGGGAGATCCCCGAGAAAACCCGCCAACCAACGGCACGATTCCCACTTGCAAATCTCCGGTGACCCGACAGGGGATTGAACGTGGTTCGCTTTGGTGGGAGGCAAGTGGAGTAGCCGCGCAGCCACCGCGGCCCCTGACGCAGCAAGTGAATATTTTACAACGCGAAGGGGTGTTGGAGGGTGTGGGGGTGGAGTAGCCCGCCTTCTCGGCTGACACACTGCACCACTAGCCCTAGCTTCGTGACGCCCCTTGTTGTTCGCCACGTGGTAGGACGCGGAGGCGGTGAAAAGGTGGCTGCTATCCTTCGTACCTTCCTTTAAGTTGGATTTAAAACATTTGGACTGAACTTGTATATGCGATAGGTTATGAAGCGCTCAATCTTATTTAGCATAGTGCGTAAGATTTCATTTGAATATTCGCATATAGTGCGTATGTCCCCAATATTGGCTCGTTCATAGCCGGCAGAATTGGAAAAATAACGTTACCTAACAATGGCGTGGTCGTTTGTGTACATTTATATTTCGAACAAATGTAGGTCTTATTTTTGAACTTTACTTATATTTTATGTACATGAAAACTCATTATACACTCTGTGAATAACATTTTAAAGTACTTGTTTATATAACCAGTGTTCTAATCTCGAACACGATCAACGTTTGTTTGATAGTTACTTGGAAAAAAGAAGCCCAGCTTTGAAATCACTCACTAAAGATGAGGTAGACAGATTTTATCCTTCTGCGCATGTCCTTAACATTGTATCATCCAGCGCCAATACGACTGTCGAAGTCACATGGTCAACAGTGACAAACGTGGTTTTTTACATTTGAAATTTTTACAGAGCTATCTTACTATAGTTGCATTATAATATGTTATAGGAAGTGTACAAACATCTAAGAGNATTTGAAATTTTTACAGAGCTATCTTACTATAGTTGCATTATAATATGTTATAGGAAGTGTACAAACATCTAAGAAAATTTACTCAAATGTACAGTGTTCTAACCTTAAGCCTATATACGTATTATTGATACTGCCTTTAGCAGAAAACTAGTTCAATGTCAGAACATAAAGAAATGATACTGCGCAGCTTGCATGAGCACTGTACTTGATATTCTCTGTACAACGTTGCTTGGATTTATAACTTCCCTGCTTTACTCTTGGATGCTAANATTTGAAATTTTTACAGAGCTATCTTACTATAGTTGCATTATAATATGTTATAGGAAGTGTACAAACATCTAAGAGAATTTACTCAAATGTAGTACAGTGTTCTAACCTTAAGCCTATATACGTATTATTGATACTGCCTTTAGCAGAAAACCAGTTCAATGTCAGAACATAAAGAAATGATACTGCGCAGCTTGTATGAGCACTGTACTTGATATTCTCTGTACAACGTTGCTTCGATTTATAACTTCCCTGCTTTACTCTTGGATGCTAATTAGATCAATGAACATAATTAACTAACTTGAAAATTATATGTGAAAGAGCACATGCTTCCTGTGGTTTATTCTGAATTTAAACCCGAAACCCTGGCGTTTAGAAGCATCTCAGAAACCTCGATAACGAACTTGATTAAACAGTTAAAATATTACCAAAGAGAAAATATTTTATATATCAAACTTCTCCAAACTTACCCAAACACATTTTGTAAATCTGTCTCGGAGCAATTTTTCCGTGTAGAAAATTGCTTGCAGCAAAATTGGTTCTACGCAAAATTCTAAATGTTTTACTTGAAGTGTTTCTTAAAATTAAATTTAGCGCCAAGTTTTTAGTTTTTGTAAGTACAAATAATTTTTTTTTCATTAATACATCCTGGAGTATTCGCACAGTTTTTTANCCAAGTTTTTAGTTTTTGTAAGTACAAATAATTTTTTTTTCATTAATACATCCTGGAGTATTCGCACAGTTTTTTACGAAAGGAACTCATTATTCAGGGGACATAAGATTTAAATTAAAAATATATACGTAACACATGATGGCCANTTTTTTACGAAAGGAACTCATTATTCAGGGGACATAAGATTTAAATTAAAAATATATACGTAACACATGATGGCCAAAAGTCCTTTTCAGGCAGTTATGTTCTGAAGACGTACCGACCAGATACATCGGAAAGTAGAGCAGACAGTTACGTTGAACCTTGTTACAGACTCCATATAAATGGTTTGGCATTATCATCGTTAATAAAGCATAGTTGTTTGCCCTACGGTGAAAAATACTACACATTTTTCAGTACCTTAATCGCATACTTCTTCGTTTGTTAAATGTATGTTATTTGAATTGAAAAAAAAGCTAGGAGACGGAGGAAAACAGGTTCGATAGAGGGTTTCNCGTTTGTTAAATGTATGTTATTTGAATTGAAAAAAAAGCTAGGAGACGGAGGAAAACAGGTTCGATAGAGGGTTTCGTGGCTACATGAAACGCTGGAAAATGTGGAAAAATTGCAATATTATTTTGGATGTTACAGAAAGTATAGTTTAAAAAAATGTTTTAGGTTGTGGCTGTATTTTGTCACATGGTGATGGCAAATTGAAATGCTTTTAAAAAGAGGTGGCGTGTTGATCAAACGTGAATGTTATAACCGATGTGATACTTCTTTTAAAAACTGGTGAACTGGCCAACAAAGCTTGCACTAAGAAATTTACACTTTATTGGTTTACAATTTCCTCTTTTGTATGCAAATTANCGTTTGTTAAATGTATGTTATTTGAATTGAAAAAAAAGCTAGGAGACGGAGGAAAACAGGTTCGATAGAGGGTTTGGTGGCTACATGAAACGCTGGAAAATGTGGAAAAGTTGCAATATTATTTTGGATGTTACAGAAAGTATAGTTTAAAAAAATGTTTTAGGTTGTGGCTGTATTTTGTCACATGGTGATGGCAAATTGAAATGCTTTTAAAAAGAGGTGGCGTGTTGATCAAACGTGAATGTTATTACCGATGTGATACTTCTTTTAAAAACTGCTGAACTGGCCAACAAAGCTTGCACTAAGAAATTTACACTTTATTGGTTTACAATTTCCTCTTTTGTATGCAAATTANTGAACTGGCCAACAAAGCTTGCACTAAGAAATTTACACTTTATTGGTTTACAATTTCCTCTTTTGTATGCAAATTATCTGGTGAATACGGGTCATCTAAATGTAAATGATTTATCGATTCACATGAAATGAACTCGTGAACATTTCAGTTAGAGCACTAGGGTATTGCCAGTAACTTTCATACACGTTTAGATTTAAAGACTTTTTTTTTTAAATTTAAAGTTGAATATAAACCTGTGGTTAGCCATCCGTATAACTGTACGGGTACATCGCCGACGCTCTGTCATGGACTGAAACCGTAATGTATTGTCTTAAGACTTAAACCTAATGTAAAAAGTACCGTACGACCTTTATAACTGTATTTATATGTGAATATACACCGTGTGAAAATGGTGAATTGTAACACCGAAGTTGCGTACAAAAGTGAAAACTGAGAAGAAAATGTAGGGCCATTTTGTGTTTGTCCAATCACCTGGGTGCATGAATCTATCGCAAGATTATTGTGTGGGGGCACCGCATAAGCTATACAGCAGTACTGCGTTGAAGGGAGAGAATAATGCATGGTAAAGTTCCATATGTGATAGATCATGTAATGATAGTACTCTACAGTACGTGTACTGTAGATCACTTTACGGTACAAGCATTGGAGCCAAACTAGCAGTCTAATAAAAGTCCACAAAACTTTTTTAGACGGGCGGGATTTAGATTTTCAAAGTGTTCACCGTCTATTTGCTGGCTTGCTGCCTCCACATGTGCCCTGCAAGTAGCCTAAACATTAGGGTTCAACAGCTTATTTGTGTACTGGTAGCAGTAATCCACACATGATCATGCNCCCTGCAAGTAGCCTAAACATTAGGGTTCAACAGCTTATTTGTGTACTGGTAGCAGTAATCCACACATGATCATGCGCTAGATTCATGTGGCCGTTGCGACTAAACGGTTGGCCGTAACACAAAATCATCCTTTATTTTTCTATCAGTTTTCATTTTATAATGCAACTCTGGGGTTACAATACACCATTTTTAAACGTTGTATAACGACACTCCGAATTAACCAGTTAAATTCAGTTTTAGAGAGATAACAGCGGGAAAAAAAAAAATTTCATTCTTAAACCCATTTTGAGGCTGCGATTGTGTAGTGGTCATAATACTCGCTTCCCACTGAGGCGAGGTTGCACGTGGTAATCGTGCCGGACTATGCCGCTGGTCAGCGGGTTTTCTCAGGAATCTGCCGTTTTCCCCACCCCTGCATTCTGGCACTGCTTCATACTCACCTCGTTTCATCCTCATCAGCTCTCAAGACATCGATGTTAACAGCCGCCCAAATCTCTTCTCTCATTCATTCCTAGTCACTCTCTCTCTCTTTTGTCGGCGAGCGGTCGTGGGTCGAGTTTGGGACATGTCGTTAGTATTTATTATTTATCTTGGGCTTTTACCTTCGTGTCAGTCTTCCATCTTCAACACTATTAAAGAGGATTTTTCACTGGATAGGTCCCTGAAGTTATAATAAGCATTTAATTGTATCAGATATTTTATAAAATGTCATTTAACTTACGGGCTTCAGTTACACATTTCTTCGCTTTTAAAACTAGCCTCACCTGGGGTCAATGCGGAAAACATAGGAAGGTGTTCATAGTCCGGGATCGTCCTAGATAACACGCCTTTTTGGGTACTTTTTTTCGTGCGTGTATGACAGGCATTATAGCGACGTAAAACAAAAGTTTTTATTTTAACATGTCCATAATAATAACGAACTGCAGCAACACTTCTGATCACAACATAATTCTTATTATATAAATACGTGGGTCGATGGTGTAGCGTTCAGGTACCTGCCAACCACGATACAGATACTGCGCGGCTCTGGAATTTCTGTTGCCTGCCTGCGGCGTACGCTAAATTTAAGTCTGACTCGTGAGTTCATTAATAACGCCGCTTTGTAACCGTATACAAATCCATTCTACACTAATCGGGAATATATAGTTTTAACGACTGCTGTCTAAAGCGGTGGTCACTTGTGTGTACTTTGTCTCCAGTGCTGGCCTCGCATAGCAACGACCAGTGTTCACACCTGCCTTACTGTTACGTATTTTATTCTTTTATTCATAGTTCCAAACAAAGTCTTTAGAGAAACGAACTACTTGCGTAGTTTTACTTTCAGCTTATTGATTCTTAAATACAAAATATTTGTCTACATGTTCTTTGATACGAAATTCTCTCTCAGAAGATACCAAAGATGAGAATTTGTGACCCTTCGCTAAATTTCGGTCACTCAAATTTGGGGTTGATGTGATACTATACCTCACACGTCTGTCTAGAATCCGATTTTTAGACTCCAGTAGCGGAGCAACATCTGTCCTGGTGCACTCGGGAATATATTATACTAGCGGACCGGCCCGGCTTCGCCCGGGTACAATTGAGTTTTACAGTGATACGCTAATAAATTAATTGGGAAAAGACCATTCATTTATGTAAAAACATAATTATAAAATTAATTTACTATGTTGGCCTAGGTTTTTAACTGATTACAGCAACCCAAAACGAAGGAAATTTTGTTAACGCCATAGCCAAGGAATACGGTATTGTTTTTGGAGTGTATCTGTGCAACTATCGCGTAGTTACCACATTTCCGCTTTCGATGTATGAAAATCAAAACGTGCGTTTCATGAAGTTGTAGCTCTAGAGATAAGTCTACCTAGGTACTACTTTTTGAACTTGGCTGAGGGATCTTAATCGATCACCAAAGTTAAACAACGTTTCTAGCGGTACACATTTGGATGGGAGACCGTTTAGTGGCATAACATATGAGCTCTTCCGGGCTTCGGAGGGCACGTTAAATATTCGGTCTTGGTAGTTATTTATCTATAGCTGTTGTTAAGCCATTTCAGAGGTCCTTGGGTGGTCTTATAAACTCTGACACCAGAGGAAAAAAATATTTTGGTCATATTCCTAGCCGTTGCAGAATTGTTTTGTTGATATTCCACAGGACCCGTACAATTTACCGTAATAAAACGTATCCTATGTCCTATTCCAGGACCTAAAGTACCTATATACAAATTTAATCAAAATCCGTTTAGCCGTTATGGAGCTGAGTGGTAACAAACATACACACACACACACACATACAGACTTTCACATTTATAATATTAGTAGGATAGGATTTTCTCGAAACTTACTTGCAGCTCTTTGTGACTGAACTGCTGGCAAGAAGTAAGCTGGGCGAGGGGGGTGGGCGGGGGAAGTTGCTGATTTTTCTAGTGGAGAAGCGTGTATATCGGGACTAGGAGAAATTATGGGCNAGGGGGGTGGGCGGGGGAAGTTGCTGATTTTTCTAGTGGAGAAGCGTGTATATCGGGACTAGGAGAAATTATGGGCCATGCACTCGCAGTTCTATCCTTTCCTCTGCGCACGCCCTTTGTCCCGTCCCCTTCAAAGCCATCCCAAGCCAAGTCTGCCCGTGTTCCCACGCCGGCCACATGAATAGTTATGGATCCTGCACTGCGGGTAAATTTTCGAGCCCCACGCGAGCACCAACCCACGTTTCCCGTTTCCCTTTTTCCATCTCCCTTTCTCTTCTCCCACCTCCTCTTCCACGCTAAATATTTCCACCCTCGCGCCGCGCCCGCACACGAGGTCGCGTTACCGCGGAATAAAAAATTATTGCACGTCCACTCCGTTTGATGTCGCCGTCGATATTTCGCACGGAGGTGTTGCTGGGTCTTCTACTATATTCCCCCCTCGTCGATGGCCCATTCTCAATTCTACGTTCAGTGTCGGTTCACTTTTGAACAGCGGTGTTTCGTCGGTGAATAGTTAACGAGAGCTGCACTGCGGACGTGTCTGGGACCACGCTCTCGTCTGCCATGAAAGACGGCGCGTGACTGCCCAGTCGATTGTTGGGTACTTAGGCACGCATATATACTTTTCTTAATCCTCAGCACCATTAATTCTTTCCTTGCGCACGCAAGAACACTGGCGTCCTCCATGGCCGAGGCTGCTAATGTATTATCTCCGGGTTCGTATACCTAGTAAGTTATACGCTCGTGTGCTGTATTTAGATGTATTATATATTCACATTAATCAAATTTCCAATGTCATTCCCATATTTGGTGTAAGACCGAAGGTGTTCATGAGACCAGTAGTGTTCTTTTACGTCCCAACCTTTATGCTTGCAAAATTTTTCCTGTTTCTTAAAACTTGTGTTTTTATTACCCATGTGAATATACGTCTCAATTACAAGTGCAAAAAGGAAGATTTGGTTTAACGTTGTGCGCTTATTCACAGAATTTCTACGAGACCTCCAACATTAGAGTGCCTTACAAGTCTCTTTCATAACGAATCGGGTCTCAGGAGTCATGTCGCAAGTATTACTCGACCGCGACTAGCGTGCAGTCGGAAAATATGCGAACTACAAGACGACGTCCCCTTCCCTATGGGCACTGTCAATCACAACCAGGGGAGGAGGGGAAGAAAGTTCTCAGCTGTGGGTGGGTAGTGTAGCACTGGCCATAATTCGTGCCACAGTATTTCCCGTCTTCGTACGCTTGCGATTGATGGAAGTATTTCTGCGCGGACAAATGATAAGTACAAGGTTTGGAATAAAAATGGCAGTTGTGTTAGGTATTTAATAATGGCATCAAATAGTATGTCAAGTAATAAAAATTTTCTCAGTCAGTGCAGAAAAGTTATGAAGAATGTGATAACGTGATTTTGTGATAAGGAAAAAGCATCCGGACAACTTATTCGTCAGGTATGTCATGGTAATAAATGTGCAGTAACTGCAACAGGTAAATCGGNGAAAAAGCATCCGGACAACTTATTCGTCAGGTATGTCATGGTAATAAATGTGCAGTAACTGCAACAGGTAAATCGGAACAAACTATACGCAAAATTAGAAAAAAAGAAAAAGAAAAGGAAAACAAGATAATCTGAGTGGTGAAAATTTGCATACACCTGAGAAAAAAAGGGTAAAAAATGTTTTAAAGATTTGTTTAGATGATTTTAATCTTTGTGTAATTCGGCGCACCATACATAAATTTTATACTGTTAAAGGAGAAGTTACTACGATAAAGAAACTGCTTCCGGTTTCTAAAACAAGAGATAGATTTTCCTGGGAAAAGGAAGGCTTTGAGACAACCCCATAAAAAATGGAGTTTCGCTTCAAAAAGCGCAAATACAAAAGAAAGGCTTTAATAGAAAAAATAACATATCCGCCTGAATAAGGAGGTATTTAGGTCAAATGAGATACAATGAGCAAGCTTGTGAAAACAAAAATAGTGTAAAATGTATCTTTTTATTTATGTTTGTAAATGTATATATATAATTAGCTCGTGTATTTTTGTATCGACAATAAACATGTGCAGTGTGCGCGATACTGTACCTATATAAGTACTTCCGAACACGTGCACGCTGTCAATGTTGCCGTGTGGTTTTCCCCTCTCTCAAGGTCATCTACCCCTCACGCGCCACTGCTCGCTGCCTGCTGCCAGTGCTGGGGCCATTCCATTCCCCTCTCTCGGGGTTACCGGCGATATGTCATTCTCTAGGTTGTGGGACTGCAACCTCACCCCCCTCTTAATGACAAATTATTCTTTTCCCCTATATCAACATAGATGTTAGTCGCTTAAAATATTTCTCTTTGAGTCCGCGGAGGAAAAACAGAAGACAGTTTAAGGCCAGCGTAAGGTATTTCTATAAATATTTTCTTTTGCTCCAAGCTGTAAAACACGTTTTTCGGATCCCACTATAATAATCAGGAAGTCGCATCGTCTTTGGCTCTTTTATGCATACCTAATACCCATGTGTCGTGAATTTCGCCCTTTCTCTGATGTGGGCTAAGATGGATTAATGTTACCTATTTTCCATCCTTAACCCCATTATAAAGACGGCATGTTTATGGTTTAATATGCAATAATTTTGGTCTATGGAAGTGATATCAAGTATTACGAACGTGTTGTTTCCTCTATGTTCAGTAGCATAGGTTTATCCAAATACTTCACCTTTCAATATAGGATACTCACAGACAGAATCGAAAAACGTTTCAGTTGCGAAACTGGTGGCCCTTGTGTGAAACTGCATCTGTTACGAATATATGCTTTAAAAAGACAAACAAATTTCATAAAAATTTGTATGTACCACATAAATCGTAAAGGAACACATGAAAGTCTCGAAAGATATAATAGATGTGAAACACTACGGTATCAAACAAACTCATACCAAAAAACGCTAGAGAAAATGGTTCCCAATATTTGCCGTGCTAAGCGGGCAGAGTGTCTCGTATAAGGATGTAAGATGTCAACTGTAGACTCATTCAGAAATATTCTTCTACAAACCTTCAATATAGTCATACAAATCGCCGGAGCCTATAATTTTTTATCACGAAGTCAGAAAACGTAGTATCAATACAAGCCTCTGGCGAGGAAGTGATGAGGAATCTGAAACTATGAAAATAAAACAATTTGCTACTGCCATAAGTTAAATTAAATACTGTAACAGAAATGCATAACAGTTGCCTGACGAGGCCATCTTGAACGTGTCAATGTGGCGCAGAACGCGCCAGTTGACTGCGAATTCTCATTAGGGAAGCGACGTGCGTTTCCCGGGTCGGCACGATGTTTCGGGTTTTCCGTCTCTGGCGCCAGAAATTTAATTTTAAACTGCCGGTGAACGCACCTGTCACACCCACTTAATAAAGAAATGCCGTTTCGAAATTTTGACATTTGAAAAACAAATCCGGATGACTTTTATCTCTCGTGGTTAGGGTTTTTTGTCTCTGATAAAACTGTGGCTTCTGTGTAGCTATATCGTTTACGTGAAGAACTCGAGAATCATTACATTTTTGTCTTGTCGGTAGCTTTCTTAATTTCAGTGTAATGTTCCTTGAATTATATATTTTAACTGTGTATAATTCTGCTGTTTTGTGAAGGCAAAGAATCGTCAGGCATGACTTTTATTAAGGTCTCGTGTGTCGTGCGTTCTTACTTCTTATCCTTTCTTAGCATAAGATGCGTGACGTAAAAACAATTTTTGACTTCTTTCTTATGAAGACTGGTTCTAGTTGCAAATCAGTCACGTCACGTCGGAAAAGTGTTCTATAATATGCTGAACAGCATAAAGAACGAAGTACCTGGTGAGGCTGCAACTTACATCTGCATGGGCATCATTCAATTTATTTAGGGTTACATTTGTTTTCCACGAGATTGCTCGTTGCAATATACATTATTACTACATTTGTTAAGCCACTTTCACTCTATCAAATTTTTTGCCTTCAAATTTGAAGATGAAATATTGTCATCAAGTTTTTCCTCCAATCAAATTTGATCAAATAGTCTTAACTGTGTTTGAAAATTTGTTGCACTGTAAAATATTTTAGTTGAAGGCTCTAATCTTAATTTTTATTTAAATATTATTTTCAAAGTGAGATACTGCTGTTGCGTTTCCATGCAGACTTTTACAGGAAGAATTTTAACGAATTTAATTAAAAATTTTTATTTATGAGGGATGTTTTCCTGTACAATGAAATTTGATGCCTTAGGTTCTTGATATTATATAGAATATTCACTTAAAAAGCATTCGTATTCAGACAGCTTCTACATAAATTAAATATCTTCATATCTTTTTAGTTTCCAGCAACCACTCGTTATTTTAAAGTTTCGTGATGTAAATTTTTGTCTTGCACGTATATGATTGGCTGAGCCCATCAAACATCACAGAAATTTGAGAGCTGATCCAATCTGCAAATGTTTGATGGGAACTGAAGCTATCCAACATTTTCTGGCAAAAATGGGGGTGATTATGACGTTTCGATGACATCACAAGTATCCAAACTTATTAGAAGAAGCCCGAAGGAAACAATTGACAATATAAGGGGGGTTTTAGGAAGTCAACAACACTTTACAACAGTTGCTCGAAGTGACTTCCACGCAGTATCGCTGGCAGTTCGACTAGCAACACGTTCACCACACAAGCCACTCAGTAAGCTTACCCCCATTTAATGGACGGCCACCCATAATTATGAAGGTTGTCTTCTCGCAAAAAGAGCAAGTTAGTGTTTGACACTAAAGTAAACATTTTTATTCATTTGGACGTGGTGATTAATTAACCGTCTTGAAAGGTTAGCAACTACTCAGGAATATAAAATTTACTCCAATGTGAGTTTAGCAACTTGTATTTTGTTTCTGACACTGGGGACGTTTACATTTTTAGATGTCGATGGTTTGCATTTGCATGTGAATTTATCTTCTTTCTTGTCTTTTTGTTTCCAGTATTTCCAAAGAAGGTTTGCTGTATTCCCATTTTCGATGGTGAATAATAATACCCTTACGAATCACGTCGAGCAACAAGTCGTACATATATCTTCTACCTAACTTATCATATAGCATCGTCTCCCAACTATTCTACCACACTTACAAGAACATGCCTTATATAACTCTTCTAGTGCTGATGTCACTTCTAATAGAGTACTCTTATTTCCACATGTCACTGACACGCTGGTAGATAATAGCACGATAAATAATTGGTGTACTTTTTCTGGAACGTGCAAGCAAAATTACCATTATTGAATTACTAAGAAGCAAAATTTTCATTATAAAATCCCTTATAAATACAGTCAAATAATTTTGTAAACCGAAATGAAGATTTCTTGTAATAATACAAATGCTACTAATTGTACAAACGTTTTTTTTGTAAACTGGTTATATTTATACTTGTGCAAAAATAGTATTTGTAGAACTACAAAAACATTCTTGCAGAAATACTGACACTTTGTAAACAGCGGAAAACCTCTTCGAACAAGCAGAAGCGGTTTGTAGTAATAGCAGGTGAGTCATCACTTCCGAGAATTTACTTAGCGCGGACAACTGTATGGACAGAGCAATGAAAATGTTAACATATGTTGAAATAGTCCAAAAGGTTGTTTTTATATATTTTATAACTTAGGTTCATTTGGTTTAAAAATTTTTACAATATTTTTGTTAAAAGCTGTAAATATCATCAAAATTAATTTTACTATACTGTGTATGGAATATTCTTAAACCAAATAATTAGATTTGGCGTATTATATTGAATGCAATATTAAAAATGTCGTGTGAAATGCCTATATGTATTTCACATAAGAAAATGGCACATATCAATTAATGTGGTGTTGGTCGGTAGAGCAAATGGAATGCGTTTTATGTTATCGGCTGTTCTCAACTGTATATTTGCTTGACACACTTGAGTTATGATGGATAGTATGATCGGTTTGTTGGGAGGTATGGTTGAATTAAGATTATCTCGGAGTTATAGGTGATGGTATATTGGTTGGCCTTGTAGTATCAGTCGGTGATAATGGTTTGACAGATAGTAAGAATGATTGTTTTGTGGGTTCACTGGGAATATAAATTTTCTTGTTATGCTTGGGTTATCACGAATTGTATGGTTGGCATGTTGAGTGATATGTTTTACAGTATTTCTGTCTTGCGATTTTTTGTGTATGTTGAATGGTTTGGACAGTATGTGTGTGTCTGTGAGTCGTGTAATGCTTAGGCATGCTTGAGTTAAAGTGTTTGGAATATGCGGTCAGTGTATTTTGACTGGTGTTAGTCGGCATGGCTTATTATGAGAAGATGTTTATTGTGTCACCCGATGAAAGTTTGCGTGCATTGTGTTAATTTTGCGTCGCATACGATGGCGTGCCACTTAAAACTAGCACTCGAATCAACGTAATGCTTGGCATTATTTAATGTGGAAAAGTAACATATCTTTTAGATTAACACTTTTGTAATCAGCACCAAACATGTTGGGCGTGTTGCAGATTGAATAAATATGTTGCGAGGGGCGTACACGTAAAAATATGGTCCTCGTTGGGTATGTCAAACACCAACAAATTGCATTGATCACACATTAGGTTATTTTATGCCGGGTACAGCAAGGCCATTAAGGCCTTTTTGTTGAAAACGCAATATTTACGTTCATGTAGATTAGTAACTAAAAGGTATATAAAAAATGGCGTTATTTACAACAAACGGAAACAAAATTTGTAACATTCAAGTTCTGGAGCTGGTAGGCAGGCACTAAAACTCCGCCACACCTCCAGAGGCCGGTGAAGGACAATGAATATTCTGCAGCATCTCCGAGATAAATATTTATACACCCATCCAGGAAAAGACTTGGAGCTTTCACATTGCTGCAAACGTTAATAAATAACGCAACTTTCGTTCGTTGCGAAGGAAGCGAGGAAATGAAAATGAAGTTGAAGGGCTGGAGTGGGCCTTGGGACGAAGGAAAGGAGTGAGGAATAAAAATGTAAGGAGCAGTGTTTCATGTCGTTTCCTTTGAGCGCTGGGTGCTCCGGGCGCGAAACGTGTTGGAGGAGTTGGTCGGTCAAAGGCGAGCGAGGAGCCTGCAGAGCGAAGCGAGATTTATCTGCGCGCCCTTCTTTTGTCACGGCGGTTAAGTACACTCTCCCGGAGGTGCGCTTCCCTGCTCTCGTCTTAGCCGCCTTTATTTCTGCTGCTTCTCCGACGTCGTCCAGCCGTAGCCCGTGGGGAATCCAATCCGGGCACAGACTGCCTCGTCATACAGATGCTAAACAGCCGCGTGCACAGCGAATTGCAACCGCACGTGCTACGAAAATTCCTTCACCAGCTAGCGTCTAGAAGAGCAAGTCCGTAGGAAATCGTTCGCCAAATGCAATAAATGCTTGCAGAGATTCGCGCAGGCAACAGTTGAGCAAGTACGCCCACATCAAAGAACCTCTACTCTGTTTTGCTTCCTTTGTTCTGTGACCGTGGAGTGTCGTCACGTTTTATAAATTGAACACGAATTAGCATTTAATTGCCTGAACTTGCATCTTTAAGCAAGAAAATCGATGTTTAAGTATGCACTAAGTCATCCATTTTCAGTTGTTTTGTGAGATTTAATGGCACAGATGTAAATTAATTAAGTCAACTGAACTTTGTCCAACGCCTAAGTTGACTACGCAGTAACAATAAAAATTACACAATACATGTTTAATTAGTATAACTATAACCGAGTATACAACACAATTATAAAAAAAACAGTGTTTTACCGCCATAGGACGGTAACAGATTGTGTCTTGACTGAATACCTATTTCTTTGTGCTACCACATCATTAGGTCTGTTTATCGTCTCAGTTGTAACTGTGATTTCTCCTGGCTTCGTGCCCTTCCTTGTCTGACTGCGTCATAGTAATATTGTATTCTAGTCGACGTTGTTTATAAATGTGCCGTATTTCACTTGTATATTTGACTTTTATCCTGCGCGATAAACCAGGTTAACTGGAATTTATTTCCTAATTTGTAATTTTATTCATCCTTTCATTGTTTTCATTGCATTTTCTTTGATTTTCACTTCTGGATTTTGTTCATATAGGACACATTTTCTTTAATAACTAACTTTATCAAGTAAAACTCTTTATCTTGCCATTTCGTTGTTGGTTTAGCGTTGTTTCATTTGCTCTAAATATTTTCTTCGTTTTTTTGTGATTTTAACCGCCGCATTTTGTTTTCAGCGTAATAAATGGAGAAAGGAAATAATTATAAATGTAATTTTTTCCAAGTCTTGTTCAAAATACAGTATACGGATTGAGTTTTATATTATATGAGACAGCGATATTAAAGTATCGTACATTCGTGATATATTTTCTACATGTCTGAGATGTGCAAGTTTAAATACTTTGCGTTCAATTTTGGAATGATATATACTCAAACAGAATGGTTCCTGTACTTTCTCATCTACCTGAATAGCACAGTCAGATCCCGGTAAATTAATTTAAGTTATTAGTATATCCCAGAATGGGCCACTGATGTAATACGCAAATATGTAACGGTTTTCCGTAGCAAAGTTAACTTCGCTCCGTCGTTAATTATTTAGAAACCGATGCGAATTTCAATGGATCTTATAGATATATACCCTGAGCTAACATCTGTTAAGATATGTAACCTGCTCGGATTAAGTTTTATGAGGAATGAGTCTTTAACAGCCGACATTACTTAATGTCCCAAAATTAAAAAAAGCTTAAATCAATGAATAATATTACAAAGTGCTACACTTTATTCTTTATACTGCATGTATAAATGCACATTTTTCAAATTACCAACTTATAACAGTAATTTCCATTGTTCCTTCCAGGGCGAAAATATGTAAATATTTCGGCGTGTCAATTCTAGAGGCCGTAACATGTAATTATTCAGGTTTGCGTGTGGAGGGGCCGAATTACGGGTACAGATAGGTTATCTATTCGTCACAGTACATATTTTAAAAAGATTTTGAAGTATTAATTTTGAACATTTGGTTTAAATTATTCAAAGGATTATAAATGCGTAGGTGGCATGCATGGTATTTTATGCATAGAAATAAATCATAGGAAAATTGGTCGAAAAATTGTTGTACGCTCTGGTAAAGCATTAGATACATAAACAATAAACAATAATTTTGTTTTATCTCTAAGGGAATAAAACACTTGATAGATAGCCAGCCAGACTATTTATTTCAGATTTACTGTATAATTAACAGAGAAACTCCTTTTGAAATTTTAAATTTATTGTAGCACGCCTTTAATCATAATTAAATGTAATATTGTTTCCTACGACGTCCTATCATATCATAAATGCAAGTACACTTCAGTAATACCACAGAAAATGCACTGAGCTATTACATGTAACCATAGTCATGAGCTTCATATTTCAAATCTTCACGTACAAAAGAATACCCATTTTTTTTAATATGACAGACTTACGTGAAAATGTATGCTTAAAAAACTGTAACCACTTTATCATATTTGTTCACAGCAACGAATAAAGTACGCATATTCGCCACAACAGAAAACTATCCCGCAAGAAATATTAATGATCATAATTTTTTTGCGATCACTATAAAAATAAGTAAATCTCTTCGAAGAATGAAACGGGAATATGATTTGTTAACACGTGACTATACGAGATTGATTGTCCCCTTTCTATTAGGGCGGAGGTGTGGTAGAACAGTTCTCTCGCAAATTTCAAGTTGCCCAATGCTACTAATAATTTTAATAATGTAAAAAATATAACTACGTACAAATTCAACGAGTAACTAGTAAATAAAGACAATGACAATTTTAAATTCAACCACGCCGAAATTTTTTTGTTTGATAACAGCGTTTGTAAAAGGCCTAGGGAATATTTACTGTTAGGTGCCTATAAACGTAAAAAGTTACATTCCTGAGAGGAAATTAAAGTTTTGTGTTGTATTTCGCTTGGCTGTGAACATAAGCTGAAGACAACGGGACCTTCCGCAATGCCATACAACTAAGTCGATGCTCTACAATATTTGTCGTCCCAAGTGTTAGGCTGAAACCAAGGTCACCAGTCTCCTTCGCCACGTGAGCATTCAGACTTGGCGATCTCTACCTAGAACGGTATGGTTTCTGAATTAAACCTAATTGTGTGCTCTGTAAAGTATTAGTAGGTATTATTAAATGTTTATTTGATCACTCTTTAATCGTGGAGAATATTATTTTATCAAATATTATTAGTTGTCATCCAAAGTCACATAATATTATGATAATTTGGCGCATTTAATATGAGCTGATTTTTCTGTCACTTAATTTACGCTTACCAAGACGTTCGTTGTTTTTGTGCGTTTGTGCATGTTTCATTTTATATTCTTGCCCAAATGAGCAGCATATTAGTCTCATAATAATGTGTAGGGACCATAGATACACAATTATTTTCAGTTTTTCTTTTCGTGTTAGTACGCTTGCACCTTGGAAGTTATATAAATATCCCTAATACATAGACTGAAAAATAATCTACTAAAATGTTGTGAATCTTGAAGAAACGAGCTAAGGTTGGCAACGCCTCTGCTGGTCACCATCGTAATTGGGAACAGGAAACGCGACGTTGCGCGTTACGTCAGCGCACTCTGGATTTCGTGCGACAAGGCAGCAACATTTTCTT